>CM057968.1:31176171-31334822 GCA_030142095.1 Rubus idaeus | reverse complement strand
TTTGAATTTTTGACTAAGAATTCAGACTTTTGAATTTTGTTTCAATCATATAAAAACAAACCAAAAGTAAGCGCACCCTTAATTACGAAATTATGATAGCCACATAAAATAAAATAAAAAATCAAGTATGTTGCATGTAACGGATGATGGTTCAACCTGCGTACTACTATTAATTTCAACCAACAACATACCCAGTAGTTATGAATGAGAGAAAAATCAATCTGTTTTTATGAGTTGCAATCCAGAATTAATCTGATGAACTGATATAAGAGCTTCTTGTTGAGGAATTGGAAGACCAATAAACTGATAGCGTTCGACTTTTAATCGAACCAGTATATACATCAAAAGTGTTCTTTTAGTAACAACCGTTTGAATATAATCCACTTATGAAAAATAAATTGAACCACAAAAACTATAAAAATGAAATAAACTCAACTTATTTCAAAATATATTTGAATTACATCCAACGGTATACGATCGAATGAACAAGAATTTTATGTAAAAAGTAAGAAAACACGACTAAAAACCTATAGCATATAGTACAATACCCCTAGTTCAATGTTACTCTTTGATTAGGTATTTTTTTATTATTTATTTTTTATAATCAAAATGAATAACTTGCATGCATGTTGACTATATCAAGGTAATATATATAGATATCATTGAAATAAAATTGAAATATCATCATAATATATCCAGAGCCAGTTGTCACCATGCACGTAGTTCATAGCTGATGAAGTTGATTAGTCTTCCCTAATTAACGTGCTATGGAATATGGTCCAATTAGTCTATTCTTAGTGCTAATTAAGTTGCTCCTAACTCACGTAATTAAGTAAGCAAGCACGCACAAAAATATTAGTTGTTGACTTGATTGACCTCGGATAGTGTTATTTGATAATGCATGACGATTATATTTTTTTCACTAATATGACCTCACCCACATAATTTGGCAAAGCTAGTGTCTGTATTTAACTATTTATTTATATTTTATAATTAACTAATAACAATTCTTCTAAAAAAATAATAATAACAATTGGCAGGTAGGAAGTGGGCAATGGCATGGGGGTGACGTAGCCATTTGAGAGAGATAGATAAATACTTATCTGCCACATCATAAGCAAACAAAAGCACAAATCAATCTCATTGGGTCATTGCAATTTTGGAAATGCTTAGCTAGCCAACCCAAGTGGCATACCCTAATTTGACTGCCATGCCATGTCGGCAACAAATATGTTGTATTCAACATGTCAATAACATGAAAATCTATATTGCAATTCTTCTTCTTTAACTTATACATAAGGACCCACTAATTAGTATGATTTTGGATTTCATGCTTGTGGTTCCAATTATCTTTCAATTATTAATCTTTTGTTTTCATCTTCATCCTATTTCAATTCGATCATTTAAATTTATACGAATTAAGTAAAATAAGACTACAAAATTTAGTTTCGATTTTTCAAATTTTAGACAGGAGATATGAAGAACCAAATGTATAAGAGTAAGCTACAAAACAAGACTAGCAACATTAATTAGTCCCACACCCAAATGAGTTTTGAAGAGGAAATTTCAGAGTAGTAGGCACTCATTATTCCATTGATCAAGTCAAATTCATGAGACCCATATATATATATTGCATTGATTCAATCCGTGGGTCAAGCTCAAAACACTTGATGTACACTCTATCTAGAAGAGGCATAATATTAATTATTACTTTTAAAACCCTAGCTATCGATCAGAGAGACCCATTTGAATAAAATGTGGCTAGTAAGTGTGAACTTGAGCATAGTGGAAATGTGGAATAATACTTGCTAGCTTAGGGAAATAATCTTGTTCCTTATCTACCACTCAATGAGTAAATAAATATATAAATATATAAATATGGACCCCCTATTAAGGAAGACTTTGTGCTCCAGCCAATGGCATGAGTTATGTGGCACACAGGGTATGTAGGACCAATGGTCAACAATACCATTGGTTGGTTTATTATTTTGGGTCTGGAATTGGTTGGTTTTGGTGGTCAACAAAAGCAACTTCTAGACTTTGTAGTACTAGTAGCTACTACTTTACAACCTAGTGGCTCAACTAGTAGTGATGGAGCTCATTATTGGTTGAGAGCTTCCAAGCATTATGTTGCCTACTTGTATAGTATGGTTAAGGTTATTTGGAATTCCATCCAAAGAGAAATGCACATAGAAGAAGAGAATCTTCTTGAATTTTTTTTTTTGAAAGAAAAATTTTCTTGAATCTTCTTGAATTTGACAAACCAAAATCACACTCTAAATTCTAGACTTGTAAATCTGATTACTTTGACCCATTCAATTTCTTTCTCATTAGTTTTGAATTTTTCGCTCGACTTGTGCGTTGATTCCACTCTCTGTTTGATTTTATCATAACGTCCTATTATTGAGATTGTGATAACAACCCCAATCATATTGCTCAATTCAAACAGTTGGAAAAGTATTTTGAAAATTATAAATTCTAGAAAGCTAGTACTATACAGTATACAAATATGCATATGTTTTATGCATAAAAATTTACTATAGAGAAACTGATACTTCTTTTGTCATAACTCTCCCTCTAACTGCTGTATAATTAAAAAGCATATCGAATTAGCAAAAGCCACGTGAGTAATTTATTTATTTCAATAGTAAAGTCAATGCATCGAAATACCTATATTTTGAGTTCTACCGGGAACATATATATTAAGTCTTAGGCGAAAATCCTAAATGTTGTATATACATTTCATAGTTTTAAAATTTACAGTAGTAGTAGAGTATGTCGAGTTAGTTATACGATCGATCACGTGGTTTGACCTGAAAAAAGTAGATCTTTTTGTTCACGTCGGTATAGAATCAAGCAACGGTCCAGGATTGATATTTTTTGTTTTTGTGTTTTTTTCTTTCTATTTTGATAATTAACACCAAAAATATAATTATTTTCTGAATCATTTGCATTTCTTTGGTTGAGTGTGGTTTGCGTGTGAAACAGAAGAAGATGAAAGAAACATGCAAGTTGGAAGAAAAGAAACAAACAAATAATGGCGTGTTGTTGACGCGGCAGAATATTCCCACCCGACCTATTCATACACACACCATTTGCCATGTTAAAATTTTTTTTTTCCTCATGACAAATTGCAAGAGTCAATTAGGGTTTCGAAAACCTGTTTTTGAGGACCAGTGGTCCAGATGAGCAGCTAGCTAGCTCAACTCCACCGTGTTTCTGGCAACTGTGAAACCATTGTCTACGTTATGTATTATCTTCAAAGGCTAAACAAACTAATTGAAAGCCAACATTTCCACGCCAATCTTGTTTGGCATACGTTTAGATTCTCAATGCTTTTTAGATGTCATGGAATCATATAGTCTTTAGTATTCGAAGCCATGTATCAGCAGGTATATTACAAGCCGTCGCTCCCATTTTATATCATCTTTTAGTTTAAATAAAGATATAAAAATTTATTCTTCTAAAACAAATAGACAGAGGTCGATATTAGGACGGTAACAAATTAAGACTAATACTTAATCAGAGTTGGTTTAGGGTGGAAAGCTTGCGGTTAATTTACTGGAGTCCAGATCAAATTTGTCTAGAGAAACAAAGAGACAGAATATCCATGTAATATTCATGTAATATATTAAGTGTTGACTAGACATCACCATATATACGAAATCTTTCCGTTTTAATTTTTAATGTGAAAAATATGAGAGAAATGGCACGGTTCATTCAAGTAAATAAAATATTAGTAAATTCACCCAACTAATATGCATGTTTTGGATGTATGAGAGAGTGGATAAACTATACTATTTCATGAGGTGGTTTTTTTTTTTAAGCCAAAAATTCAGGAGGTGATTAGAATATATGCTGAATATCCTCATTATGATGACATTTTCAATCATATATTCAACGAACCAAGAAATGTCTTTGCATTGATTCCTTTTAGCCTTTTGATTTAATTCAAGAACAGAAAGAGTCACTGCTCCTTAGATTCACCCAAGGGACACTTTTCTATTGAATCTTAGCCCCTTTTACCCCAGGGCCAACTCATTCCTTCCAAGGATCCATCTTCCAGAACACGTACCTTGGGGACTAGCTACTTGTCCCCTTTGTGGATCGGAAGGGATCGAACTATACGTTGTTAAAAGACTCAAGTTCTCTGTAAGAATGCATAATTTTTATATAAAAAAGATAGTCGTAATGCGTTCGACGAATTATCTCAAACTATATATATAAATATTTTAAAAATTTACGAATTCGATTTATTATATTTCCAAGTTTTCATCTCAAATATACCAACTTCGCCTTTCAACTCTTAAAATGCAAAAACATTTCAACTTTCAGAATATATAAAACTTGGATGCATAAGTTATATGTATTTCGAATTTATCAAGAATGCGTGCATTACAATGGTACTTGTTCCTCTCTAAACAAGACCAAAGAAAAACCCTGAATCAATCATAGTTTATAAGCAAAGGCAAAGCCGGTCATGATAGGTAGATGAGTCTTCATCAAGTCATCTACAATCTGTATATACTTGGCATCTATGAGCTGGGACTTATTGTATGCTAGTTAGTGAAAGTGACCTCCATATATGTGACCAGTTAGCTTCCTTGATTAATTTTAATCAATCTCTTAGGATCGGTAGAATCTTGGACAAGGTAAGATTCTTGGGGATCAGAAAACTTCCTTGATTGGTTCTCGTCCACAGAAAGATAGCAATTTTTTATGCAGAATATACTAGCACATTGCATTTAGCTTTGATAATATATATGCACATTAATTTCCTATTCCATAATTGATGAATAATTTAAAGCAAATACCTAATTGTTTGTCCGGAATAATATGGAATATTCCGAAGTGGTCCATAAATTTTACACAGATATTACTTTTGTTGTCTAGTATGGTATGGACTCATAATGCGATAAGCTATAAATTAAATTAGCTAAAGCTAGCTAACTCCTCCAACTCCAACTACATAGCCTTTTGTCCCATGTGTCTTGTGTGTCTTGACAATCTTCACAAAATTATAATATTCTTGCTTGCCACGTTTTCTAAATTGACTGCTCACCGCCATGCAATTATGCATATCTCATTTTAGAATTTCGAATATGCGTCCAAATATCAAATATGTGATGTTTCGGATTATGCGCCAAAGTATGCGATGTTCTAAATTTAAATTTAAAGTTAATAGAACAAATTAGAATTGCTTATCGCTCAACATGATAGTATCGACGGCCGCTTTTCTTGACAAAATAATGACGATAATATTGATTTTTGCAGATCATTATCACATGCTTATCACGCTTGATTTGTTTGCTTTGATTTAAAGACAAATGCTTTTGTGATATTTAACAAAGTAAAAGACAAAATATTAAGGAAATTTGATCATTGAGTACTTCATCTTCACGAAAAGCATTTGTCCATTCATAATATCTTAAAACTTATCCTTTCACTATTGGAATGGTTCAAATGTATTTAATGGCTTCACTTGAAATGTCAATAAATTTGTTTATACACTAATTACAGTTAAATTCCATCAATGAAGCCATGAAACATGCCAAGACGTGGCTAGAATGAAAATGAATTAACAACTAATTTAGCTTAATTACTCCAAAACCTAATTTTAGGCTAACAATAACTTGTTCAACCCAAAATGCTCTTTCTAATGTTATAGGTGTTGAGAGGATTGTTGGGAAGCATGATATGTACGTATGCAAGCATACAATTTTGATGTGGATCCAACAAAATGTGCCAATCTGGAATGTTCTCATTATTTTTCTTTTCTCTCCTACGAACAGAAAAGATTTGATTAGATCTGCAACTCCTCTGATTTGTTTACTTTCTTGGGTAGGAAGGTTTCTCTTAGGGTCAAGATTCCCCTGCGTTCCCATTTTTATATATTTTTCAGGTAGAAGATGATCATTCCATTCTTATCAATAAAGGCTTTAACTCCCTCAAGGAGTAATACTTCTCTGAATGAACCACCCTTTTTCACCAAACCTTTGGCTGTTTGACAATCGGACAGATTCAGATGTGGAACTTAATTAGCTTGTAAGCATTGACATTCTTTGTAGTTCAATTAATTCGATGAAAATTGCAGATGCTTGGTAAAAAGCATGAGAGTAATTCACAAGGGCAGGACATTAATTACCACAGTAAGTTTATAAGAATCTTATAGGCTCTAGCAGTACTCTTGGGTAAAGAACGTACCATTCGAATTTTTACGCTCTACCAAACAATACTCGTATGCCTTTCAACGTTTTAGTTTTAACTATAAACAGCTGCTATGCAAATGTCCATACACATAGAACAAAGAATGAACCAAAGAGTGTAATACTGGCGTGCTCACGCCAGAGTTATTTTGTTCTGCTTCCAAATTCTGTGTATAATTTATTCAACTAAAAACTTTACTGTCACTATCCCTGGTATCCAAGTATCCAACACCTCTGCATCTTAAAATTCACACACAACAAAGAGAGAAAAAACAGAACAGTGGATAAAGCGTCAGAACCTGATCATAAGGACAAATTTCTATAAGGCTGGTTACAAAATTTTACATCATTTCTCATGCTAAAAACTTTAAAACACAGTCGGGGAAGCAGGGGTGTGAGTGGAGGAGGTGATGTGGCCGTGGAGTTGGAGTGACCGCGACCTTCACCACTATGACTGGCCCTTTCTTCCGAATGAGAAGAGGGCTCTGGTTTCTTCGGTCGCGGTCTATGCATTGCTGTTGGTGACACCTGTGTGACCGTGGAAGGTGTTGAAGCCACGGGTGCATATATCCCGTTAGCTGCTGCAGCAGCTACTCTGGCTGCTTCGCCTGAAGTGTTTGCAACTGCTACTGCTGCATTGTAGTCTTGGGTGGCACCCAAATGCCTCCCACAACCACAAATTGTGGAGCTTGTTGTTTGTTGTTATTGCTGTGGATTGTTGGAGTTGGTCTTCGCGTATGTAGACGATATTTCTGTAAAAATGGGAAGAAGACAGAAATTAGACTCGGCCTAATTGATGAACAGTTCAATAAAAATCCACAATTTGCTGAAACGCATGCTTTTTAAATAGGTCTCTTTTATGTCATAACCAGTAGAACTTGCAATGCAAGATTTAGTTAGTCCCAAGACCAATAACAACAGTATTAATACCTTAAAACTCATGACTAATAGCATGAATTGAGTTAATAGGACATGCCACAAATCATTTTATGAGTTCATTTAACAAATGAAAGGCAAATTTGTATAGATATTTATAAAACCATTGGTATAACCAATGAATTCCAATTTCTGAAAAGTATGGCAGGGTTGTAAGACATGATTATTAAAACAGATAGCTAATCAAATATACAAACCTGTAAATGGCTTTTGACTTCATCGTTAGTAGTTTCTCCATCATCAACCTTCATCAGCTCTCTAATTTGCTTAGGTGTAGCAGCTGAAAGAAAAACCAATCACACAACCACACATAAGATACACATCCAATTCAATTCAATTCAATTCAATCTCATTAAATTAATCTCAAATACATGGAAGAGTTTCAAAAACATACTGTGTGAACCACCAAGCTGTTGAAGGGCATGTAAGAACTGCGTGCAACTCCGGCGACCAGTTCCGGCTCTGTTTCCTCTGCCCCTCTTTATCTTCCTTCTGCTGTTTCCACCGCTGACACCGTCAGCGGTGAACTGCGGACGGAGCCGAAGCAGGCGATTTGGCCACAGCTCCATTAGTCTTTCCAATGCTCTTCTCCCTTTGGAAAGGCTGAAAAGCAATTTCATTTCTCTTAACCTCCACCACCAACGCCTTCCTAGGTACTCCTGCAATGACAAACAACCCAAAATTCAATCATTTCCTACTCTTCACCCCAAATTACTAAGCAACCAATTACAATTTGCTCCAAATAAAAAGATTGAATTTTTTTTTAGTCAGTACCTCTTTTTGAGGTAGATCTGGGGTTGTGTTCCAGAGCTGAACAGATCTAAGCCAGTCTGATTTCTTCTTGTCACCGCTAATACTCTTATCCTTGTCATTAATCTTAGGCTGGTGATCAAGCTCTTCTAGCTCCTCATCATTATCACTATCAGAGGATGACGTCCTCTTTAAGGGTATAAATCTCCGCAAACGCATGTCCCTCACTTGAAGTCTGCTCCGAACACTCGGATTGCCCATGCCTATACTCTGTGCTATTATCCGATAGCTCTGCTTACACCTCTCAATAGCTACAAACCCACCAAAATCAACAATGGACTTAAAAAAACAAAACGAATTAAGCTCGAAATCGAAAAGGGTATGTACCTTGAGTCACAAGCTCCAAGCAGAGAGGAAGCTCTCTTGGAAAACTTGAATCTTTTGCCTCTCTACCTCCAAGTTTTCACATAGTCTCGAAACCCCAACTTGAAGCCTGCATTTCCTCCGTAGACTCCATTAGCTTTGTCTCTTTTTTTCTGGGTTTCAATTTGGTTTTTATGTCCTTTTCTAATTTGTGGGTTAAATCAGAGAGAGAGATGGGATGTGAAATTGTGAATGTGATTATAAGGAAAAGAAGGTGGTTGCTGTCCTAACTCCAAGCATTGATAGAACCGAACAAGGAGAAAATTGGGTATATATATATATATATATATATATGGGATTTAAGTAGGATCAGAAAACGGAATAATCTCGCAGACCCAAAAATAATACCCGGAACCAAATTATTTATAAGAAACCAACAAAAACAAGTTTCTAGATTTTTAAAAGTTGGAAATTTTGAGGGCCTTTTATCGTCGCAGAGAGAGGAAGAGAAGGAAGGAAAGAAAGAAAGAGATGGATGTCGAGGTCGTGGTCGTGGCGTCGCGTACACAGAAGCGAATCTATGATTGGTTTTTTTTTGTTCCTAAAAAAATATTTTTTGGGGGGTTGAATATTCGATGGAAAAGGAAATTTGATTCGCTTTTCGTTGCCTATTTATGGGCTGTCAATGACGTCACCACCCTTTTTTCTGGTTTTTGTTTCTAATTTTTATCGGATAAGATCGAAGACTGACTGGACTCCATTTTCTTTTCTATATCTGCTAATTTCTCGGTTGCTGATATTTAGTTTCATTTCTCTGTCCAGTCCGAATATTCCTGGGATTCCTAGAGGGCTTAGAGGTGAGGGAATCTTGTATGAGCGTGTGCACGCGCGGTGCCCACGTTGCGTATGATCATGAATGTAGCTTTTCACGGCCTCGGAGGGCCAACTACTTATCTCATCCTAATCCACAATCCCTCTACGCCTGCCCTCTACCACGCGCTGTGACTCTGAGTAGGACCAATTGGATTCTAACACCTACCTCATTTCTCTTTGTACAAGGGAATCCAGAATATGCATTCCTGGATTCTGGACGCGCCGGCGATATCATAGGGTATATTCCTTTTTTATGCCAGGATTTAGTTAACTTTTTTTTTTTTTTACCTAGATGTAATTTGAAAGTTAAAACTATGATTTTTTTTTTGTACCGAAAAAATCGAACTTTGACCTATTCTAATTCTCATGCAACCTAAATGAACTTGTAAGTTATAGTGAAATAAAAAGTTGCTTAAGTATGATTATTTAGAATGATTTTTACATTAATGTGATATGATGGACCGTTTAGAGAATAATACGTACATGTACCTAAAACAGAAAAGAATAATTCTTTTTTATTAGATCAATTTGTTTAGTGTGAATATGAAGGGGTTAAGAATGCTTTTCAATTGTCTTATTCATTGCAATTGAGAGCTTTTGCTATATATATCGCATATCCCAATTCGAAAAATTATTATATAGCATTGCACGACTCGTGAGATATATATTAGGTAGGGATGATTGTGTGAAACAATGGTACCAAATTGCTGGCGAAGTGGCGAATACTAGAAGAGTATATAAGACGCATTGTTGGACCAGGTGGCTCTTAATTAATTATCCAATTTCCTCATAAGCCCAATAGTGTAGCCCGGGATTGATCTGGGCTTGAGGCACACGTCTTAGAAAACAGTCCTACATATATATGTATATATACACTATATAGAGCTTGCCATGTAGGCTAGGGTTTTGACTGGCAAAGCTGCAGGGATCAAAAGCCAACTAGGGTTTGAGGGAAACTAATGTCTTGGTACTCCATTATGGAGAAAATCTTATCTTTCTTGCCTAGTGCAGAAGATGCAGTCCGTATGACTGTATGAGCATGTTGTGGAGGACGAGGAAGAGTCATAGGGACTCACTACCACAGTTTCATTATTGATTAATTCGATTTAATTTGGCAAATTAAAAACCACTAAAAACCAATATATGGACAAACTGACTTAATTGTAACCAATATTTGGTAACTTAATTGTGATGAAGATGAATTCTTGAGTATACTTTCTTGAGTATACCCCATCCACATGAACACGATGATCATACGAAATGGAAAGTCGGAGCCTTTCGGATTAGAGGAACAGCACCAACAGTGCAACGCAATCATCTTCTCGATCTCGAACATTGGATCAAATTGGTAGCCAAACACTATCTCATATCCCTAGATCTCTCCTTCAATAATGGACACTTGCTAAGGTACAAGTTTCCTCCCAAGACTAATACTAGCTCTTGGATTTTGGGTCATTACAAAGATTCTGTTTAAGGAATTGTATATTATACCTACGAATCCTTGATGCAAAGAATAAACTGTCTGAAATCCCTCGCTGCTATGGGAGCTGCTTTCCATATGCCCTCCGCTTGTGAAATTAATTGGGATTCGAAAACTGTACTGACATAAGTATATGTATATATATATAAAACTTCCGAATTTAGATTTGTTCGGATAGGCTTCCTAAGATTAAAGCAGCTTATTACAAACGCTTTGAGTTCGTTTATTCGAATATGTATAAGATCAAAGCAGCCAAATTAGTTCGAACTCTTCGATACGCAGCAACTTACAAGCTCTTGGACCTCAAAGCAGAAGCCGGGTTTTTGGAATATAGAGGTGTTGCACATACACACACGGTAGTGTTCTACCATTACAAACCAATATATGGAGAAACTGACTTAATTGTAACCTCCCCTCTGTTCTACCTGAAGTCCTTAACAATATCTTTTAGAGATGGCGGATGCAAACTAAGAGATGAAAAAAATTGATTTTCTTTTTGTTTATATATATATATATGTAATTGTGTTTATTACCTAAATCGAAGATCATGATCACTTTTTTTTTCTGGAACAACTAAGAGATGAAAAAATAAAAATCCCAAACAAAAAAACTAAGAGATGAAAAAATTGATCCACCTTCAACAGTCTTGGATTTGACATTATGAATGCCGGCCACCATCAATAGGATTACGAGCATCCGTAATTATTGGTGGCTTTGGAGTTGTCATCCAATCACCTTATCTATATAAGTGAACTGTTCCAGTGATCCACGCTATAACAGCAAAGTCATAAAGGTAGTTGAATAGCAATTCATTCCCATTCATAAGTTTGGAAAGTTTAATTCATAATGATCATTTATATATTGATTGGAAAGTTTAATTCATATTGATCATGTATATATTGATGATAAACTTTTGTGCATTGCTAGCTCATGTATTGGGAAGAAAATGTTCTCTGTTGCAGAGCCCCCTCCACAACAAATATTGTTGGCGGCATTACTTAAAGTCCGTTAATATCAAAAGCTTGTATGGCGCTTTCGTGTTTCTAGCTCAGAACACATTTTTTCCATTTTTGCGCACCATTTTTATTATTTGGTTTTGGACCTATCAGCATAATATATATGTAGTTCGTTTATAAGCAAGATAAACGTCAACGTCATGGAGATGACAAGTCTAGCCCATCGTTGCACAAAGATGATATTTAGTCTTCTAATTCAAATCAAGATACATTGTTTTGTGCTTTTGTACAGGCATTTTGTACGTGAAGATGGCATGCAGCTAGCTAGCTAGATGATTCTAGTGTATGATTAATTACATGGGGAATGGGACTTTGAGATCGATAACTTGTCAAGAAAGCAACATAGATACCTCCTATCTCTGAAAGCAAAGGTTTGAAAATGTGTACGTATTGGCCGCTTGCATTATCGTCACACTGGAGCAAGGTACACAATCATCCATATATGAGTTGTGAGGATCAAATTTATATTAACTCAATGAGAATTGGGTAGCTAAAGTCTCCAATTTTATATTACAAAAAGGAAAATTCTAGTATACAGTCGTGTATACTATGCAGATTCGGTATTAACCGTTGGATTAACATACTATTGAGATCCGGTCAATGGCATAGTGCCATCTAATGGCTATGCATAGTGATGTATAGCATGCACAGCTGCACAATAGACATATCCTTACAAAAAAGGGGGTTAGTCTTTCACGGAACCCGTGTTAATTAGTACACTGGTACAAGTGATGGAGATTTTTTTCTGATGTTTATTCGATCATTTGGCATAGCCGGTACTAAATGCTATATTGTGCTGGAGGCATTCGGTTGCAGGTCATAGCCAAAAACCAAGGGGGCCAAATTGCTGGGAAATATACTAGAAGAAAAAGGTCTTGCAATTATTGAAAGGTGACGTATTGTAAACATATTTTGTCACATTTTTCTAGCGGATCACATTTTCTTTCGTGGAGCAATTAATAAAAGGACTAGAGGATTATCTCATTAAACCAAAGAACTTCGAATCTGTTCAAATAAATATTAAACAGATCGAGAAAAATCCTTCAATTAAAAGAGCATATTAATTTCTACTGTCTTGGAAACCTAGCTATTACTCGGTCAGAAATTTTCAAATTTGAACAGTAGTAATAATACACAGAGACACAGATAGTATTGCAGCAAGCTAGATTCCTCTTCTTTGGAACTAGAGTGGAGTCAAAAATCCAATATTGACTAGAAAGCAGTGTTGGCCGGGCACTGCCACTTGAACAGTAGTTTGCTAGAAGAACAGCTCTGTGCTCTGTGTGAGTGACAAATCAATGGGGGCGGCTATGAAGTCTGATCAGATAGCACTGCTAGCTTTTCCCCAGTTTCCTTTTTCAGACAAGACGAAGAATTGGAAACTTTTACTTTGTCTTTCCTAGATTCAAGTCTCGCATATACATATTTTCACAAGGCAAACACCCATGCGTGACCAACAGTTTGTCTCATCAGTTCATATCTTCATTCATTCCATAGCTAGCACATGTCATTCAACACATGCAGATACTAGGACTAGGAGTACTTAATTGCACTACTATATATTGGAAAAGGCCTGGGCTGAATTGCACATGAACATGAACATGAATTATTGAAACTACAAAGCTAGCTAGCTGTTGCCCATTTCAAAATGTACAAAAAGAAACTACTTACTACTCTCAATATTAGTCATCACTCATAGTACGTACTTCCTAGCTCCGGCTAGGGCTAGGGCTAGGGGAGTATCTATTACATATATTGGAAATTATGACTAATAGTCAAGAATCAAAATCCACTAAATTTCTGGGTAGGAAAAGCAAAAGGGCAAGATGAAGATTAAAGATGGTTTACTCGGAATTTTTATCTGTTCGCATCCCACGTGTGGTAACTTGACCTTTGTCTCTCCTCAGAAAGAGAAGTACATAATCAGCTATGAATTAATCACCAAAGCATAGTTCATGTGCAAAAGTACCACACAAATAGTCATCTATATAGTTCATATATAGACTCCTAGCTAGGGTTTAGCAAATTACCCTTATCTTCAGCTTTTCTGTTAGCTAGGTTTAGTCATTATCATCCAGTGGTTTCTTAGTCTTGATAAGCAACTTTAAAGTTAAAAGTGGAGGTGATCGAACCTAGTAGTACTTTTTACTAGCCCTTTTGCCAGTCTAGTTCTTATTTTCTTTGGGAAGAAGTGCAATGATCGATAGCATTTTTACCATCTGTGTGTTTCTTTATCTCGATCTGAGGTGTTCTGAACATTGATGGGATGGTTTCAAACTTGAATTCCATCTTTTCTGTTTTTAAGCTTCTCGTATCTAGTCAAACGATAGTACTTCTGGCTGGCCCATTAATTATTGTACCAAAAATGATAATAAATAAATATAATGTATAAATACGTGTGTGTGTGTACAAAACCAGTAGTTTCATTCATTTTGTATACATTACTTCTGTAAATGATTTATGCAAAATAATAGTATTGATAAAGTGATAAAACATGTAGTGTTAATTATTAATTGGTGAAAAAGTGATAGGCGTTTGTTCAAAGTAGCATTGTGAGACAAGCTATAAGCTGTGGATGACTTTGAGTTTGGAGTTGGCCGGCCGGCCGGGGAAGACACGAGAGAAAGAGAGAATCGTCTCATGATATCTTCACTTTTTGGCCAACATCGAGATCTTTCCTCATTTATGTACAATGATGGCACTTATGCTTAGATTTTGTCTAAGATTCCCAAAAATATATGTACCACCAGCAAAAAAGAAAAAAGAAAAGGTATATATAAATCATAAAATCAACATGAAAGCAGTTGATCAATGAATATATATATATAGTTACTTTTTAGCAGCAGGGACAGTCGCATCACAGTAACACTCATACATATGGTGAGATAATCTTTTACTTTGTTACAGTGTTTCGCCCTTTCAAAAAATTGTAACACAAATTTGTGATGCATTTTCAAGAATCAGTGTATTTTTTGTTACGTTTAAATTGTTAAATAAATGTGGTAAATGGTAGTGTCCCTTTCCACCAAAATTACTATCACTATCACTATCATCACCATCTCTTTAATAACAAAAGTTGGGAAAAGAAAACTCACGCCTTCCGGTCTACAGTTCTCCATGCTCAGCCTTCTGTATCTATCTGTGCTCTCTCTCACTCTCTTTACTTTTTGATTTTGAGAGGAGAGAGAGACAGAGATAAAGACTGAAAGAGAGTCTTTTGGAGATCAGAGTAAGTAAGGGCAGATATCAGATTACTATATCCATATAAATGAAATGAAATGAAAGAGAGAGAGAGAGAGAGAGAGAGAGCTTACAGAGACTGATTACAGAGAGAGTGAGAGAGCTTACAGAGACTGATTACAGAGAGAGAGTGAGAGAGCTTGGGAATCGAGCATTATTTGGAGCAAAGTGAGTGAGAGTGGTATTGATAAATGGCAATGAATGAATATTGGGTGCGCTATTCTATGCATATATTGCATTACTCTCCTCCTTTGCTGGTTTTTTGTCTCCTCTTGTTTCCAAACACGCCAAAACCTAAAAACTCACATATAATCAAATCTATTTCCTCTCCACGTGCAACTTTTTCTCACTCTCAACCCAACCCAACCAACCATTATTCACTGATAGATAGATTTTGACATTATAAATAATAGAACCTATAGCTTTAGCTCAATGGCTAGGATTTCCTGCTCCTGAAAATAGTGAAAAGAAAACGATCCCAAACATTAAAACCTGCTTTAGAACTTTTATGCCTCGTAGCTATCTCTCTTTCTCTATCCTCATTTATCTTCTCCAGTCTCTCCCTTGTCATTTCAACATACAACTAGCTAGATACCATGTATCACCAAGAAGATGAAGACGACTTGGTTTTTCTCACTCTCGGCCTTCCCGGACAGCGAGTCCACCACCACCAACAATCCTCCTCCTCCTCAACTACCCAACCCCATCACCAAAACCCTAATTATAATGCTGATCATGAAGATAATGGCGTCACAGTAGCCCTTCACATTGGGCAGCCCATTAGCAGTTCCGGACCTTCAATTATCTCTCTGGGTAGCAGCAACAACAACAACATATGTAACAGCAATGTTCACATGGAAGGGCCAGTACTGGATCCCTTCTCCGGCGCAAATCCCTTGTCGGCCCTACGCCGTTCTCCTGCCCCGTCTGCGGCAAAACCTTCAACAGATTCAACAACATGGCAGGTGGAGATCGATCATGCTGATCCGGCGGTCTCATAATTATTAAATTTTTTTTTTGGAAATAGATTAATTACTAATAGTGATATACGTTTCATAGATGCATATGTGGGGTCACGGGTCGCAGTACCGGAAGGACCGGAATCGTTGAGGGATCAAAGCCGTCATCGTCGATACTCCGTCTTCCGTGCTACTGCTGCGCCGAGGGCTGCAGGAACAACATAGATCACCCGAGGTCGCGGCCGCTCAAGGACTTCAGGACTCTGCAGACGCATTACAAGAGGAAGCATGGCACAAAGCCTTTCGGGTGCCGGAAATGCGGCAAGCCGTTTGCGGTGAGGGGAGACTCGAGGACGCACGAGAAGAACTGCGGCAAGCTCTGGTTCTGCGTCTGCGGTTCGGATTTTCAAGCACAAGGAGGAGGCTCCGGGTGACCCGTCAGGAGTTTCGGTGACGGGTCACGCACAGTATGCGGTGAGCTCTGCGCTGAGGCTGAAGATGAGGAAGAAGATCCAGAGGATGATGACGACGATAATGACGAAAGGGACGTTAATAATGGAGGAGGTCAGCATCATGGAATTGGGTCTGTTTTGTTTAACTATTAGTTAAGCTGGAATTAATACGTACACTATGGGATCGATGTGCGCAGTAGCACCTGGAGATGGGACTAATTGTTGTTTCTTTTTGGACGTGGTGTAATTAACTAGATTTAGTTTCTTGCGGACTTAGACTGTCTCAGTGTCTGTGTCTGTCTCTTGTGTTGTTTATGAGTGTGAGAGAGAAAGAGGGAGCGAGAAGAAGAAGACAAACAGTATAATAGCCCAGGTTTCTTCTACGCATTTAATGTTGGAAGTGGCAGTTCAATCCTTTATTAATTTAAGTACCTACCTTTCGGAGATGTTAATTATATTTTCATTAATTTTCCCCATTGTTATTACCACACTGAATTGCATTTAATGTTGAACATATTGATGTTTCACGATTCGGATGTGGCAGTCAACTCTACTCGCACCCATTAGCGGACTTAAGTAGGAGCAAGTGGTGTTCGATCATCACTTTAGCGGAACAAATTTTCTGCATTGTTGTGGTTCGTTATAAAAAACTGTTAGAGCAGCTTAATTATTGTATTTTTCCGGCTCCACAATTTCTTTTTTTTTTTGAATCGGATGTCACTTAGTAGGCACCTATTTCATTCAATTAATAATCAAGTTCAAAAAAGTGAGAGTAAGTATATATGAAGTTACGTTGTATTTAAAAAAAAAACTCTGTTTCATTATCATTAAACATAGACACATATTATAAATTGTGTGTCATGCTTTCGGGTCTTCGCCCGGATTAATCTTGTCCTATCCACACTCAATGATGGATTGCACAAAATTCACTATTGTATTTTCGTTGCAAACTTGTGGTTTGGATAAAGTATTCGATAAAATGTTATCTAAAATATGTCAAAGCTAGAGATCAGCTAAAATGTGTCAAAACTCAACAACATTAATCAACCCGCTATTGTCCTGACCCCTATACTCATACATATCGAGCCACACAAATCAAGAGAGTCGACATGAAGTCCTTGAATGTGCTCGAGAAATTTCAGTGAGTACGGAGAGGAGGGCAGATATGTTATGCAGACAATGAGCACAGTGGCAGCTAGTCACAGATTGTACTGTAGATAGCTTTATGACATTATATCTTTAGCTCCAAGCTTAGACAAAATAAGATATTAACTATATAATACGTACCTAGCTAGATATCCTGAAAGCGAGCGAGAGAGTCTGAGTACTCTGATAAATCTTTGCTTCGCGACTACCACTAATAAGAATTACGTGTCATGACCAGAAGGCTATGGACCACTGATAAAACTTGGCATATAGCTATTGTTACTGTATTTGGGGTTTCGCCCAAAGAAAAGAGGATGGCTCACTTTTTCCTTTTCAGAACAACTACAGATCATTACGAAACATTTTCAGACTGCCTCTGCCTCTTCTGCTTTGCTCTCTTTAAATTCATTGGCTCTCTCTCTCTATCAATTTCAATTTTGTGCATGGAATAGAAATGACTAAATGAGTACTACTTTGGCTCTCATCATGCCCCATTTTTGTTTGGTTTATTATCATTTTTCTACATGTTATGTGTTAGCCTCGATCCTTTCGTTTTCCTCTCTTTTGCTACTGCAAGTTGCCTCTGCATGCATGGATTCATCATGCGAAATTATATACTAACTAGCATGGTAAATTGGTAATGAATTAGGAGATTAATTAATTATTTGTGTCTGATCTGTGCGTGTGTATGCATTTTGCGCTGCGTTCATGTCTCTGATGGGGGTTACACAATTTAAAAACATAAGCACTTTGGTCTAAGATTCTAGAAACCGTTCGTGATTAAATAATAAATCAATGCTTTTCTTAATTACTCGGGCAGAGAGACCTGAGGGTTTAAGATCCGAGGCTTGCTTTAAACTTAAAATCAGTCAGTTCCTTGAGTGACCCCAATCAACTGCTTGTTTGCATGCATGCATGCATGCATATATATTATTATTATTATATTAAAGTTCTTGTTAAACATTTTTATGCTTAATTGTCTGTCACAGCAAACATAGATCTTCCAAAAATTTTAACCAAAAAAAAAAAAAAAAATAGATCTTCCAAAAATGAGGCTCCACCATATTCATTCTAAGCAGAAAAAAGGCTTTGCTTTTATGTGCTATTATGTTTTTACTCCCACTTTGTCCTTTTTACTCTGTCAGGTACCAGTTACCCACTGTTATTTACCCACAGAGAAAATGACTGCTTTCAAATAGTGGTGTCCAAAGTACAGAAATTGAATCTTAGACACATATATACCCAGGCAGGTTTCTGATCATATGATGAAGCTGCATGCACTGCCTCTCTGGCTCTTGTTTAGATTCGCATGTGATCTAGCATTGA
Source organism: Rubus idaeus (assembly GCA_030142095.1). NCBI lineage: Eukaryota > Viridiplantae > Streptophyta > Magnoliopsida > Rosales > Rosaceae > Rubus > Rubus idaeus. The sequence continues at coordinate 31,316,075 of CM057968.1, read as the reverse complement.
CATAATGAATATACATGAATTGGCTGGCATATCATTCAACAATAAGATGATCGATCACGTTGAACTTCTACGTAAAATCCATGTATACATTCTGTACGTACTTATTCTGAACTCCTGAATCTCAGCTGATACTTAAATTATCATGCATGTATCTGCTTGCTGCTGTGGAGACTTGCCGGACATAATCATCAAAGTCCAGATCTGTTCGATTCGAATCCATTATATATGTAATGAAATATATGCATACTTGATTACTTAGAGGCAGGAGGGATAAGATTTTCTATACGTACACTAGTTTACACATACGTACGACTGACGGGAATCAGTGACTAATTTTTTTTTATAATTAAAGGGATGGGTGAGATGAACCGAAAATATGTTTAGACAAATTTGAGAATATGGTACTTGTGTAGTGTAAATTTCCCAAGCTTTCATCTCTAAAATGTACAGGAGCTGGAATTGGAAACGATCTGTCGTCTTGTAGTTGTCAATTTGTCATGGGGATCTTTATTCCCTTGTAAGACTTCACTCATGCCCGGCACAAGCAGTTGAAAGACGACCAACAGTTCTTTATGGTTGGAAAAATATTCCGACCTTTAAAATTTTCCTTTACAGTTCCTTTTTCAATTTTAACGAGACTAATAGTTCATTGTAGTAATATGGCACATCAATTAACAAAAAAACTTTCTCCGATTAGAATTAATAAGATGTGTTAGACAATCCATAAACGTGGTTTGTGACCCACTATTGCACCGACATATCTTAACTTAACCACCTATTAAAGCGTTGCGCTTTATCTCAAAAGCCGCCTAAGACACCTAGTGAAATTTCACCCACTTATAGCTTATATTTTCGTCATTTTTCTGATGTGAGATTTTTCGCTTCAACACGCCCAATCACGGCAACCTAATTCTAGGACTGCGCGTGCACTGCATACTCGCCTAACACATCTTTTCAAGAGCCCGACCATAATTCGCAATTCGTTCACCTGAGCCAAAACATTTTTTCGAAAGCTCATTCGTTCGTTCGAGCTCAGACATGATTAGAAAGGAATCCCGCTTTAATACTATGTTAGAATTTGCCAACTAGTTGATTCCTCATCTTGTGATGTAACTCGGCTTTCATTAATAAAATTTTGCTTCGGAGAAAGCTTGGGTTTCTAAAGGGTTTAAATCCAAATGTGTTGTTGAAGTATGTAAATCCACTGGGCCAGCCTGAATTTTCGACAGTGATAAATGGTTGGGTCTCTTTCTTGTCCAACTTCAAAGGCACTTTTTTAAATATTGGTTTTCTAGTCAATAGGTTCTTCAATGAGGCAAAAAAGTCGATAGGTTCTTCTTATTCGTTGACGTTTGATCAAGGCAGTAAGGCAGTTCATTTACTTCCTCATCTGGAAACTAATATATGTTGGCATGTTGCTTGTCTGATTTGCCCATACATTCTCCGAATCCAGCCAAAAAAGAAAGTTGCATCCTCGATCCGAGTTCATCTTGTTGACCAAAACTAATGGTACCATTAGAGATCTGATGAGTTCCATTAGCTTAAAGACACAAGTACGATCGTGTTTCTAACTTGACGGTGGCTTCAAGTTTCCCTCACATACATAAACAAAAACACATAAAAGAGACCCAAAATCTAGTACTATATGGAAATACAACACAAAATTTATGATTCTGAATAATTTCCACTTCCAATTCTCAGTTGGTGAAGTTCTTGACGATCGCATGAGCCTCTGTGGCCTTAGCGGCCGGAGACGGCTCAACGCTAGGAGATGGCGCTACCGGCTTCCCAGTAAGCTCAGCCGGCAAATCAGCAATACCCTTCAAATAAAACGTGTAAAACAGCTTGAAGGGGAACACAATCTGCTGCAGCTTCACCTGTCCGTACACACCCTCAAAGAACCCAGATCCACCAGTCACAGCCAAGTAGGTGTCTTCATAGGGTCAACAGGCTCCTTGAACTGATATGTAGCCATAGTCCCCAAAGTAAAAGCTGTAGATTGCCTCGTACCGGTCTCCTTTCTTCTCCGGCACGTTTTGGATCAGCACACACAGCCCTGATGTTATCCCCAGCCTCTTTTCCAAGTCGCCGGAGTAGATCTTGTTGGTTGAATGGGATAAGGTCACCCAGTGAGTTGACTTCTTTGCCGAGTCTTAGGTATGCTGGGCTGCCTCTGTCTCGCTCATTGATCTCGTACACATTTAGTTCTTGAACTTTTGCTGAACAAAATGAAAGCAACATATAAATTTAACAGAAAGAACAATATTAAATACATGATCTGAAAAGGGTTATTGACACAAGTACTTACTGGGTTGTGTAGAACGCTCTGCAGTCTTCTGCTTCTGGCCGAAGAAAGCAGCGGTGGTGAAGTTCTTTGAGTTTGAGAAGCTTTGCGGGTCGGTGTGGACCTGAGGGTTGGGAAGGAGTGTGAGAAATTGAGACCCAAATAACTTTGGGTTCGAGAAGGTGAAGGAGACGACTTGATTGGATTGGAGAGACACAGAGAAGAAATTGCCTTGAGAGAGCTTTCAGCATTGAAGAGAACAGAAATCTGAGAGACTTTTTAAGCTTTTGATCCGGAAATTCAAGAGGTTGATCGAAGAAGGGAAAGATGATATAATAAGTGAAGATGGAGTGGGAGTTATATAATACGAAGGGTCATTAGACTAATAATGGTATTGAACACGTGGTAGTATGAAACGAGATTGAAAAGTAGGAAGGTGGACGTGGTCGGTAATATAGTGTTTCCCACATGGATTCTTCTTGGTCTTTCTAGGAAAAATGAATTATGTTGCAATTTCACTTCCGCTAATTTTCTGAGTCTCTCAAAAGTCGATGTTTTTCTTTACAAATTACAATACCTATCCAAATGTCGAGTATTTTCAGCTATACCACCACATGCATAATGCCATAGCAAACCCGAATTGAAAATAGGCAATCAGGCTTGAAACCTTTGAAGGTTTGACTGGGTGCCTGATTCAGGTGGAAAAATAGACCAGTGCGCTGAAAATATATTTACACTAACAATCTGCCGGAACACGTGTAGATTGGCTCAAGCTACACCGTCACAGAATATGCAATGGAATTTGCGGCTGCATTTTCAAGTTCTGGAACAACTCTGCTGGTTTTTTCTTTAACTAACCGGACAAAATACCTGCATAAAAATTGAAAAGGACATGTACTGAAATCAATTGGAATTACTGAGAAAGTTGGGTCAAACCTTGATGTCTCGATATAAAAAGTTCTCTCTCTCCATCTCTGTGTGACCGACTGACTATCCTCATTGATACATGCATGTTGGGTATTCAATAGGGAATATATTCTAATTATGTGGAGACTTTTCAAGTTGTGATTAATTATTACATGAATCTAACAGAAAAGAAGACGAGTGGAAACTCATTTCTTATTATACTATATATGCAAGACTTTAAAAGACTGAAGAATATTAAAGAAAAGGGAAATACCATATCAGCATGTTGTTAAAATTTCAGCACCAGTTCTAGTGATCAGAATTGTATGCTCAAACTGTGCAGCAGGGCTACCATCAGCGGTTAGAGTTGTCCAGTTGTCTGGCCAAGTTACACACTCGATGCTTCCCATAGTAAGGATGGGTTCTGCAATAAAAGAGAGATTCATGGAATAAGGATTTATAGATAGTACTACTGATCTAGCTTCTTTATTATCGTGCTTTCTGGTTATAATATTTACTGTATCGCCCCCCTCAGTAAATTCAATGCGTGTTTTAACAATGGAATACAGACTGCACTCACCAATAGTAAATGTTTGACCTTCAACCATGCTACCAGATTCATCATTGCCTGTCAAACAATTGAGAATTAAATATAAAAGATTACTCGAGAGTTACCAATCCAAAGAAGAATGATTAGCAGGCTTGTCCTGAAGGTAATTGCAAATTTGTTAGCAGGCTTCAAAGAACATCTATCACCGCCCCACCACAAAATTAAATAATAATAATAATAATAATAATAATAATAAAAGAGGGATGAAAGAATTTTTCAGTCCACATCTCCACATCAATTTTATGGTTAATGCATACTAGTATCAGAACACCTACCCATCACAACATATGTGAAAAGTATATCACCTTAGACTTTAGGGTTGTGGTGCATTCATTAGATTATTCTCAAGAAACTGTTCTTTTAAGAGCATAAATCCTACCTATCAGTGTTACAATGGGATTAAAATTTTCTTAAACACACATTATGAGGCAAAAATTAGTGTAGTTTTCCTATAACTAACCATTTATAAGAGTCCATTGCCTCCTGATATAAAAACTCAAAAATAGTAACAGATTATGCAAAAAGTTAGAATCAACTAATCACTTACGGTGATGTAATATCATGGGTTCAGAATGAAATACAGTACCCACACCATGCCCAACAAAACGCTCTACCACGCCATAACCAAATTTTTCAGCATGTTCACTGAAAAGGATCCAAATACAATGTTAAGAATAACAGAGGAATATATGAAATCAGCTGTGATTTGAAATACACATTCACCATATGCATAAAAAACATGTATACTCTTATCATTTATCAATAGATTAAGCAAAATCATATATTACGGTACAAAAAGAAAGTTTTAGTTTGGATCTATAAATTGAAGTAGCTAATCAAAACCAACAATATTCTTTCAGAAGTGCCACACGCACATAGAACACTCATAATATAAATCGAGCAGCCATCACACTTATGACACAGACCTATATCCAAAAGCTGACATTGTGAATGCTGTTTACAGTTTGGTATTTTTTTCTGTTTGAGAATTGAACTTATTTCATCTAAAAGATATCTAGAACCTGTTCTTATCCAACATAACGAAAATAGGTAAATAATACCTAATTCTTTTTCCAATTTTCCTTGAAGCTAGCACCATTCTTGCAAACTGCTATTCCTCTTTCCAAGCACTCTTCCGTTACCTACCACCAAAAGAAACAAAATGGCGACGGACATATGAATTAAGGTAATGCATAGATTATACATCTGGAAAACATAAAATCCTAGTGAGGAACAGACAAGCATTTATCAAAATAATATTTGATGGACATGAAAGATAAAAATGAGCTTTCCACATGTTCAAAGGAATTCTGATAATAACCACAAGTTGCAATGCTAGCAAGCTGAAAAAAAGATTACCTTCACTAGGCGTTGCATTCTATCACTGACCTCCCCGCAAAGAAATGTCTTTGATGTGTCTCCATGATATCCCTGTCACATAAGACATAATGGAGTATGAAGAAGAATTAAGCTTCCACCTTTTTATTAAATATATATTTTATGTGTTTGTTTTTTTATTTTTTTTTTTTTTTGGGGGGGGGGGGGGGGGGGGGGGGGGTTAAGGAAGATAAAAAACAATACAAAATAGTGTACATTCATCAACTAATAAAAGGACAATGGTACAAGCAGTCAATGAACAAAATTACCCCACTGATCGAATCATGCTATTTATTATCTAATGGAAGTGAAGTTTCAAATGCTGATCACCTTTTTGGGGGTAAAATATCACTCATTTTAATGACTTCACACAACAGACCACAGATTGCTAAAATACAATAAATACTTTGTAAAATACAGTAACTCAACTGTATGATTTTTATGTAAAATCGATCACTTGGGTTACAAACTAAATTAAATTAATGATAGAAACATTTTCTAAGATCAAATTCAGTAGGTTAAGCATGCAATGAGCTAAGATGAAAATCATATAAATCATCAAATCAGGAAGATAGTAACATACATTTAGGTACACAGTAACATCTATGTTTATAATGTCTCCATCCTGCAAAAAAGAATATCATTAGTGAGTAATTCACTGGGAAAATTATATAAAAAATAAAATAAATTAAAAAAGTGAGGAATGGCATGAGTACTGTGCATGGAGCAACATGCAACATAGCAGTCCAAACCTGTAACTGTCGAGAATCAGGTATTCCATGGCACATGCACTCATTAACAGATGTGCATACACTCTTTGGAAATCCCCCATATCCAAGGGTGAGAGTGGACTAGCACCAGCATCAATAATCATCTGGTGCATTGCTTTGTCAATTTCATTGGTGGTTACTGAAGGCTGAAAGGATGTGAAAAGATGTCAATAGAATAATGCATCCTTTTTCTAAGAGTAAGTACCAATGGTGAAAAGTCATAGTTAGAATTGGAAATGAAAGTAATAAATTGAAGAACAAAAGGACATTCATTGTTCAGAAAGAAAGCTAATACAACATATCAAGATGATAAAGAAGAAAAAAAGAAGCGCCAACTTTAAGGACCGATTCAACTTCTAAAGTACACGATCAAAGAAAAATGATCGATTTCTATCAAATCAATAAAAAATTATACATGTCTTGATCACTTACATGTTGCTAAAAAACTAAAAAGCAGTTCTGAAACGAATCATGGCATTTGGCATGTCAATCTACTCAAATAGCAAAACACCAAGCCTTTTATTTACCAGTCTATTTTAAAATCCTCAAGGAATTCCACAGCTGAACTATTAAGTCAGAAACTGTCTATTAATCAAGATGAAACTTCAGTTTCTAAAGTTTTTTTCAATTTTCGTTCAAACAGAAGTCAAACTATGCAAAAAACAATAACAGAAATCATACACATGCTAAGGTTCTTAGACTTTGTTACTGAGTTGAAATGTGAAGGCTTTGTAATAAACTCAGTGAATGCTTATGTTGTGAGACCACCTAGATGCCAACAACTTTTTAGGCAAATATTACAAACTTCACAAATCTACTTCATGGAAAGAAAGCAACAAAAATAATTTAACATTGACCATATAAGCTCCACAAAACTCACCCTAACTAACTTCCCTGCATTGTCTAAGACGCGAGCAGCAAGCTCACATGCAGCTCTCATGGCAGCAATGCCTTTCAGAACCAGGAAATTGATATTCACTGGCAATTTCTGGCAGTATAGATGTAGCTACATACGGAGGCTTTGGAATGTCATCTGGAACCGGAAGCGTTGGTGATACCTTCTCCACGCCGCAATGGCGGCCTTCTTTTTAACCTTCGTCGTACCCTGACTCTCGCGTAATCTACACAGGATTGAACAAGTAACCAACAGGCCAACTAAGAGCACTGAATGACGTTTCTTATTGTCAATTACTGTATTGACATGAATGAGTGTATTTAGACCAATTGCATCTTCTAATGTATCAAATTATTGTCATACTTCAACTCTATTATAGAACTCGAACGAGCAAATTATTACTCAATCAATGCTACAGGCTACTCCATTCTAATTCAGTAATTCGCAACACCAAATAGACTGTTGAATAGCTTCTATGAAATACAGTAGACAAGAATAATTTTGATTAATCAGAAATCGGAGTTTTAAACTAAATGCAATAATCTCCGAACAAAAAGCAACAGTGGGTACACCTCCTCTTGATTCTCATGGCCTATTCCAAGGCTATTTTCAGGCAAAACGAGCGAGTTGTTTCCGAGAAAGCGATGCTGTTCCTGAAGCACCAAATGAAGGAAATTTCCAAAAGGAGAAAGAGGATGAAATATGAATAAAAATCAGCTGGTGGTGGTGGTGGTGGACTGAGACGGACCGGAGGGAGTGGAAAGTGAAAATGTAAATTGGAGACGCCATGAAGAGAGTTGACTTCGCCGAACTTAGTAAGACCTGGCCTCGGCCGTAGGTCGGAGCTGACAGTTGCAGACCGGCGACCGCCATTCTCTCTAAGCCGAGAGAGTGAGGATAATGGAATCGGAGGCCTTCTCTTTTCTTCGCTACTTGTTGGTTGTTACAGGCGTTTTGGATTGCTTAGTAGTGAGAGCTGCGGGCTTGGGATACAATGGGCCCAGCATAAGTGGAGGCCCAGCAAATGGTGGAGGCCGCTTTTTGGACTTCAGAAACAAAGGCCCAATTATTTTTTCTTTTTACCCAGAAAACAAACTTTTATTAAGAGGATATATACAACTATTCACGAGCTGCACATTCCAAGCATTCCATTAAACTACGAGAGTGTAAAATGGCCAAATTCAAGAATTAAGATATGTGTTTTAGTAGAAAAGAAAATCTAGGTTGCTTTCTTTGTATATATATAATTTTCTTTACTGCTATAAAATTTTGATGCGAAAAAGTAAAGCCCACCGGGTTTGGGAGAAGAAGTTGATATTGGCGGTGCAAACTACACCGACAGTTGCTTTTGTTTTCATTTATAATAATAATAATAATAATGACGGACTAATATCCATTAGTGGATCATGTATTACGGAGATAATTTAGATTTGAAGGTACGGAAGGATATATATTATTGCTATATATACACACGGCTGAGACTTTTGAGCAAGTCTTGACTATGAGATGAAGACATTGACAGGTTCAAAGGAGAAAATTAAGAAATAATTTATCACGAAACTTAAAACCAAGGACGCTTGGTCAAACTGAAATTAACATGCAACAACGTCGACGTTTTGTGGCTGGCTAGCTAAACACAGATAAAGTGTCCAAGATTCTCTGCTACCTGCAAAGCAATATAAATATATATATAAAGAAAAGTCGATTCGAGTAGGTCAAGAAGCAGTAATTCAGCACAAAACTCACTCAAATCTGAAATAGATCGATGCAAGTGGGTCGACCCAGTACTATTTCATTGCTGTCTAGCTGTTTCTGCAGACACTTTGACAAAACGTACGTACATGAATCATCGACCAAATTAAGGAGATCCTGCTAGCTAGCTTTCATGCTTGTCCGTACCATCTTGGAGATCGATTAATCCTCAAAAGAATCAAGCTCCATCTTCGTCTGCCCCTCTCTCTCTCTCTCTCACTCTCTCTCTCTCTCTCTCTCTGATGGAGTAGTAGACCAAGTCAATCATGAGCCTATCCTTCCCTTGATGGAGGTTAAACATAAAACAAAACCTACGTTATGCAAGATTATGATGCCCAAGTGTTCCCAAAAATATCTCTAAGATATCACAATAAGCACTAATCAAGGTGAGACATGTGAGAATAGTACTGTATTGTGTTTTGTCTCTATTTTCTCCGTGAAGAACAAAATTATGAACTTGTTATATATGCATTATATGTAACCTACAACTCTTCGAATATGAGTTATTGGTTGTTTCTATTAGGCCCATTATTCACATTATTCTTGTAAATTTGTTTAACGAGATGTTGGTGATCGATCACCGTAAAGCTAGTTAGCTATATATGTTTTAGAATGGAGTATAGTTCTCCTTGTCAGACCAGGAAAATTTGTGTCAATCACTCTTGAATCTAGCTGGATTCAATTATTAAAATAATTAAATACTTTTAAATTTGAGTTAATTTACGCCACCCTGTTTGAATGTATCATCAACTCAAATACATTATCAATCTCACACAAATTATATATTAAAACTAAATGAACTAATTAATAATCATGCACAACGTATTCCTTGAGATAAACAGTACGTAATATTCACATGTATGACTATGAGGAAGTTACGAGGAACGTCCATGCATAGATCGAATACAATTAACAACTAATTAAGCCAAACCAACAAGTAATTAATTAATATATTGCTTAATTATAAAGTAGGCAGTTTTTTCTTTCTTTTTTCTCTGTACAAGTACGAAAGTCTTCTCCATGGAACTCGTCAAATATTAATTCTCAAAAGTCAATTAATCATCTTGTGTGGTTTTAAAAATTTTTGAGACAATGATCGATATGTCCTAAATTTAAGCTTTTACAGTCTCCATCGACGCACCACTACAGAATGCATATATTGACTATTTAGATATAGCTTTGTTGAAACTGTGCATGTGATATATACTATTTTCGTACGTTTAATAAATTTCCATTACATAATTAATTAAAAAGCTAGTACTGTACCATTTGATCTTTTCTTATTGCCACGTACTATAATCTAGTTTCCGAAACTATAACAATACCAATTAGTAAGCATGCAACTAATTATAATTCAAAGACTTACCTCTTCAATTATCACCTGCATATATATATATGGTAAACGATTAATTAGTACGTATATGTATGGACCGGATCTGCTTCTTTTTCTGGCCAGAACGTAGACACGCATTTGATCCCATCAATTTGCTATCTGTGCTGAGACACACCCGCATCTAGGGCTCTCAATCCATCTCTGATATGAAGTATACCCATCTTTGATTTAACCATATATGACATTGTTAGTCTTAATTGTTTCGTATTCAGCTCCATATCGATCTCATGTTTAATTTGTACCCCACCACAGTGATATTTTCATTAGGTTCTTGATGGAGATTGTTGCTTTTACCAAGTATCCTATCTAATTCGATTTGTAGCCCTCAGCCAGATCGAGTTACATTTTTCACAGTTGTAACGAGTCAAAGATGGATCTATTCAAAAAATATCTCTAACTCGAGATCTACATGCATTACCGATCATTAATTGGTAGCTCTAGAAAATTCAGCCCAGGCAATCTCAACATAATCTTAATTTAAATTTTAACCATTTTTGAGTAATAATTAATGTTTTCATGCGAGCAACCAAAAAAAGATGAGAAATGATTTGTTTTTCTATTCTAGAACTCAAATGGAATTTAGCTTACAATCATCATATATATGATTATAAAGTGTGGTTTAAGGCTAGCTAATTATTCGATCTTTATTGGACAAACGAAGCCAACAATTATGTAGGCTTAAACTTTACCGAGTAGGAGTAAAAAGGTTAAAGGTTCCTTCCGATCCGTACCTGCCCTTCAGGCTTCTGCTGCAGCATGTATCGTTTGCCAACAAAGAGAAGGAACTTGTTCATAATAGTTTGAGAACTAAACCAAACCAAGAAGGAAACTAGAAAAGCCAACAATATATTAATCACAAGAGGAACAGCACGAATGAACAAGATCAAATTGACAGTTAAATCCTCCTTTGGAGGAATTTTTAATAAAATTTGAAATGAAAGCTTTGCTTTCTTCAGCTTGTTTTAGATCATGTAATATACAAATCCACCTTTGGCAACTTGCACCTACACAGATGAACACATATCCCATATATGGCCATCCTTCCTCCTCCTCCTTCCCCTTCACAAAAAGCTAAAAACCCCCCCCCCCCCCCCCCCCCCCCCCCCCCCCCCCCCCCCCCCCCCCACACTCACACACACACACACACACAAATAACATAAAAAAAAGAAAAATGTTACAAGTTCAATTATCCTTTGTTTCTTGCTAAATTCTAATTCCAACAATTCAATCTCCCTCATTCTCTTGCCAACAACATTGCAGCCAATAGGGAGCCTCCCCCAACAGCCGCGGCGCTCCCAGTCCCACCAGGTATTTTGAAAAATGTTGACCCCAAATAGCCGGACCACTCTGAACCGGCAAGCCAGAACTTAAGGTTCGGCCCGTTCCTGGCCTTCCAGTCGATGTAAAAGCTGCTTGTCCGGCCCGGCGCCCGTCGATCTCTGGAAGCTCACAATGTCGCCCGGCCCTCAGATCTCTTCTCCTCCCTTCACGAACCGGCCTCCAGCCTTTGGTCTAGCACATAGCTCTGGCTGCCTTGTTCCAGTACGAGTACCGGAACCGCCACACTTTTGCCGCCGACGTCCCTCGAAATTGGAGGCAACACCCCCTTGCAGGTGCTTCCGCTTTGCAGCGGAAAGTGCTTCCTCGGCGTGCTGCTTGGGGATGACCAGCCGGTTCAGCTTCCCCACGTCGCTGGGGGTGACGGCTTTCTCGAAGAGCTGCTCACGCGCTTTGGAGGCGCGGTCCGACCCAGAACGGGCCCAGTGGGCCGCTTTCCCTCGGGAACGACGCTTGCCGTTGGAGTCGAACCCGTAGTTGCGCTTGCTCTGCTCCAGCTCGTCATTGTAAGTGTGCTTCCGGAGCATGTCGACGATTTCGGACTTGGAGTGGGAAGTGAGAAACACGGCCTCGATTTCGTCATCGTCGTTCTCGGCGGTCGTAGTCTCGGCCAGGGGCTTGAGGTTAGTTACGGCGTCACGGCCGCGGAAGCGTTGGGCGGCGACGTCGTAGGCCTTGGCCGCCTCGTCCTCCTCGTTGAAGGTCCCCAGCCACACCGCGCTGGTGCTTCTCGTAATTCTGGGCGCCCCACCGGCCGTTGGGCTGGGGCACCACGCCTTTGTACTTGGAGGAGGGGAGCTTCCGGGACTCCGCTTCGATTCCGTTCTCGGAGTCGAGAATGACGCTGCTGGCTCCGCTGCCGACGCGGCAGAGGCTCGCCGGCTTGCTTGGTGGCGGTGGGGGTGGGGGTGATATTGATATTGACAGCTCACTGGCTGTGCTCTCATCTGTTGTGCTGCTTGCTCCTCCTATATCCATTTTGTAATTTTAATTATTATTTCTGTGTCTCAAGTCTGAAGAAGAACAGGAGAGATGAGAAGAGCAGGAAGATAGCTAGAGGTGTGCTTTTGACTATTGATGTGCAAGAGAGAGAGAGAGTGTGTGTGTGTCTTGTGTCTTGTGTTGTGTTCTGTTATGATGAAATGGGATTGTTTGAAGAATGAGTATATATAGGAGGTTTTGGCTTTTGTTTTTGGGTTTAATAATATTGTTGGAAATAAAAATAATTTAGGTAGAGATATGGGGGATGTGGGTGTGGTGGGTCAACCCAGAGATTAGGGGCATGGCATGGCATGGTTGGAAGGTTCATGGGTTCTTCTGCTTCTTCTTGTGCACAAGCCACAAGGAGAAATAATTAGGAAAGTAAACCAAATAGCCACTAGACAGTAGTAGTTAGTTCTGGCTTAGCTAGCTAGTCTTAGCTAAGGCTCATAGTATGTGTGGGTTGTGGGCTGTGTATGGTGGGGTGGGTCCCGCTAATCGAAATCAAGTTGATGGGGTTCACATGAGTATGGACCGTGTTTTAGTCGAGTTCATCCCCCCTGAAACTTTGCTGCTGCTGACTGTCCCTCCAGCATGGCCTCTCCTCATCCCTATTTCTATTATTACCCTCTTAAATTAAGTACAATGCCATTGACATGGGCTCATCAGAAAATCTCTCCGCATCCAAAATTCTATAATGTTCTCGAGTATTATTGAAATCTCTACATTATTTTGTATGTATTGAAACGTAACTAAAACGTGAATTCTAAAAATCTAAAAGATAACATGTTGAGCAATTTTAATAGTCTGATTCAATTCGCCGATATTTTTGATTGGTTCTAAAACGCGTTGTTGTATGTATGTGTTCATTGCAATAGAAAGAAGTGTGATATTTTGGAATGAAGCACTCGATCGATAATCATTGGTGTTTGCTTTATTAGACCGATTGTTTTTTTTCTTTTGGGTCAAATTAATAGACCAGTTAGGAAGTAGATAAACATTGAGGTTTGAGACAGAGAAAGGGATGGATCGAAGATAGCGGGAGATGGAAAAGAAGAAGGAAGGGGTTAGTTCCACTAGGATGGGCAGTGGGGGCTAAAGTTAAATGAGCAAGGATGGAGATGGACCTGGAATTGGATAGGCATTGGCATTGGCATTGGCATATTGGCATTGGAATTGAAATTGAATTTTTCATCAGAGGACAATTTAAGCTCATCCAACAAGAAATTCCCCCTCCCTCTCTTACCTGGCTTCACCTCATTCGTCCTTCCCAACTTTGATGGTTTGTCTTATTGGCCAGGTTCAACCTTACTTAGTATCTCCATAGATCTGGAAAAAGATCGAATAATTTATTTAATTTTTTAAAAATAAAAAACCAGGTCCATTATTTCCAACCAACATTGACATTTCTCCCTCCAAGTGGGCACCATAGCCCTTACCTTGCTCTATTGCAGCAGATAGATACATTGTTCATGCACGCAGTAATGTAGGCCATCTGATTAAGATTGCGGATCAGAAGCACCGTCATCCGACGGTGATGAACTCGTCCTCCAATAATTAGAATATGAACCCTCTATGAATAACAATGTGTTATTCAATAAATAAAAAAAACAATGTGTTATTGTGTACGGAGGAGTCCACGGTCTGTTGCTGGCCCACATGGGATGCAAGTGAGATCAAAACCCAGGCTGAAGACGGTGGGTGGGTGGGTGGGTGAAACCGTGCAAGTAAAACCTTTTTTTGTCTCGGATTAGATTATTCAAGTCTAATTAATGATTACTGTTTTGTTTAGGTTCCATTTTTCTAAATTTTATTTCTTGAAAAACTACATACGTACGTACGTACGGTATTTATTGTATAGCGTATACGGAAACCCTGTCTTTGTGCTATGGCCACTCCTTACAAGTGGGAACCTCAAGAATGATAAAATATCAATGTTGGGCGGAAAATAAATTCAATTATTTGGTGCATCATCCATCATCTTACAATAATTACCTGCTTGTACCAGCTAGAGGTATATGTACAGTTTTGTATTTGCTACTTGTAAGAAATACGTACGTTGCAGCATTAGAAAATAAATCCAACCTCAATTATGTAGATGATCCATCGTTGGCTTCAATCGCATTGTTGTCGAGTCTTGTAACTGGTTTTATATATAACCGATTAATGTCACTTTTTATGCTATGTTTGAGAATTAGTTTTATTTTACTCGTCGTCTTTTAATTTTATGATTTTATAACTTACACTAGTAATGTAATAATAATTTTCTATTTATATAGTAAAATTATCAAAACACATGTACGTAAATGGTTATACAAATTATACACATCTATGTATGTCTCTTAAGTTGCTAAGTGACTAGGTCATATTATCATTCATCAGATTGCCACATTAGTATTGTGTAAATAGGTCGTCATGACCAACAAAAATAAAGAATAGTAACAAACGTGCATCACGTATCTTCAACTTTATGTAATACCCTAGCTAGGTCCCTAGCTTCTTTGATCTTTTCTTCTAATTAGATCATCAAGAATATGGTTAACAATATTATCTTTTTGGGATCACTTGCTGATCCCCCACCAACCTCTCTCCTCACTGGTCTAAATCTCTCTCCCTAAACCTAATTCGACGGCACAAAGCTATAAATATGTGTGTGATCTACAAAATTCCTCACTTTAATCATCCTCAACGTACATCTTCATATATATTAATTTCTTTGAAGTAGGTTTTGGTTATTCTAGCTCTCTGATTGGTCCTTCCTCATTTTCCATATAACCATGGTTTATCTCTGAGGTGGCTAGCATATATAAACCCAAGCCATCATTTTCACCTTAATTTAAAACCTGATATATCGTCCTCATAAATATATAAACCAATGAAGATAGACATAGTTCAGGTGCCTTGCCCTTTTCACCGTCTTCTTAATATACACAATTAAAGCTTCTTAATATCACTTTCCTGTCAATCATGTGTCACACCCTTATCTCGAATAATCCTGTTTAGCATAAATTAATTGAAAATTACTATATATAGTAATAGTGGGTGGTGATGAGTCCAGGCCAGGAAAACCTAGCTTGTTTCACATGTCACTAATCCCAATTGGGTTTAGTGCCTAATTCATTACCCGCCAGGCCGCCAGTAATATCAAAAGCGCGCAAAGTGTTTATCTGTTTCTAATAAACAACTAATTTAATTTAACTAATCAAATATTTTCTTATTATCTAAATATTAGAGTCTAATGGTGGCAGTTTTTCAGCCTCCAGCTTTCTCTAGGGTTTCTTAATTAAGGTTTGTTGATGACTTCATTAAGATCACTACGCCACGTCATAGCCCGCCACCGCACTTGCAACAAGTTCCATGTCAAACCTGTTTTATTTTTATTTTTAAGAAAGAAAGAAAGAAAGTAGATTTTAACGTTTGCGATGACGAAATACAAAGTATGTGGGAATCTTTGATATGGATGCTATGCTCGTCAAGAATTAATTATTAAAATTTAGATGGAAGATATATACATGTTAGTTAATTTAGTTGTTGCCAAAATATATGACAAGGAAGATAAGCTTAGGTATATATAAAATATAACTCTCACAATTAAGATATTTTAGTTTTTCAACTATATATAACGCCTACAAGCTTGACTTTAATTATAATTTTCGGCTATGTTTGCCAAACTTTTTGTTTTTGAGCTATAATGTTTGGCTGGAAATAGAAAAAGAAGGAAAGGAAAACTGTCACCATGTAGAGGAATGTGATTAGATGTTTGTTTTGATAGGTTATAAGTGGATATAACAATTTGTGTCATCGACTTTTTCTTTGGGTCGTGGAAAGATTCATGTGATCACTTATGTGTGCAAATAGGAGATTTTAGGCAGCAAGATATAGTTTATTAAATTCAAGTGATGATATTGAATTCCGTTTTATCAAATCCATATATTCAACCTTTACAATAGTGGTTGTTATTGTAATATTCAAGAAATCACTTAGATCTTTATCTTCAATAGAAAAATTAAAAGGACTTATCATATCTATTATAATAAAAATATTCAAAAGATAATCAAACATAATCAGTTGTATTTCTTGTAAGTAATTGAGAATTTCTTTAATTTATACCTCAATAAATTTTAACGATAATTACATTACTTACATAAATGCTTTAAGAGACTGTATACAGTCTCTTAAAGCATTTATGTAAGTAATGTAATTATCGTTAAAATTTATTGAGGTATAAATTAAAGAAATTCTCAATTATTTACAAGAAATACAACTGATTATTTTCGATTATCTTTTGAATACTTTTATTATAATGGATATGATAAGTCCTTTTAATTTTTCTATTGAAGATAAAGATCTAAGTGATTTCTTGAATATTACAATAACAACCACTATTGTAAAGGTTGAATATATGGATTTGATAAAACGGAATTCAATATCATCACTTGAATTTAATAAACTATATCTTGCTGCCTAAAATCTCCTATTTGCACACATAAGTGATCACATGAATCTTTCCACGACCCAAAGAAAAAGTCGATGACACAAATTGTTATATCCACTTATAACCTATCAAAACAAACATCTAATCACATTCCTCTACATGGTGACAGTTTTCCTTTCCTTCTTTTTCTATTTCCAGCCAAACATTATAATTCAAAAACAAAAAGTTTGGCAAACATAGCCGAAAATTAGAATTAAAGTCAAGCTTGTAGGCGTTATATATAGTTGAAAAACTAAAATATCTTAATTGTGAGACTTATATTTTATATATACCTAAGCTTATCTTCCTTGTCATATATTTTGGCAACAACTAAATTAACTAACATGTATATATCTTCCATCTAAATTTTAATAATTAATTCTTGACGAGCATAGCATCCATATCAAAGATTCCCACATACTTTGTATTTCGTCATCGCAAACGTTAAAATCTACTTTCTTTCTTTCTTTCTAAAAAATAAACAAAAAAACAGGTTTGACATGGAACTTGTTGCAAGTGCGGTGGCGGGCTATGACGTGGCGTAGTGATCTTTAATGAAGTCATCAACAAACCTTAATTAAGAAACCCTAGAGAGAGATGGAGGCTGAAAAACTGCCACCATTAGACTATAATATTTAGATAATAACAAAATATTTGATTAGTTAAATTAAATTAGTTGTTTATTAGAAACAGATAAACACTTTGCGCGCTTTTGATATTACTGGCGGCCTGGCGGGTAATGAATTAGGCACTAAACCCAATTGGGATTAGTGACATGTGAAACAAGCTAGGTTTTCCTGGCCTGGACTCATCACCACCCACTATTACTATATATAGTAATTTTCAATTAATTTATGCTAAACAGGATTATTCGAGATAAGGGTGTGACACATGATTGACAGGAAAGTGATATTAAGAAGCTTTAATTGTGTATATTAAGAAGACGGTGAAAAGGGCAAGGCACCTGAACTATGTCTATCTTCATTGGTTTATATATTTATGAGGACGATATATCAGGTTTTAAATTAAGGTGAAAATGATGGCTTGGGTTTATATATGCTAGCCACCTCAGAGATAAACCATGGTTATATGGAAAATGAGGAAGGACCAATCACAGAGCTAGAATAACCAAAACCTACTTCAAAGAAATTAATATATATGAAGATGTACGTTGAGGATGATTAAAGTGAGGAATTTTGTAGATCACACACATATTTATAGCTTTGTGCCGTCGAATTAGGTTTAGGGAGAGAGATTTAGACCAGTGAGGAGAGAGGTTGGTGGGGGATCAGCAAGTGATCCCAAAAAGATAATATTGTTAACCATATTCTTGATGATCTAATTAGAAGAAAAGATCAAAGAAGCTAGGGACCTAGCTAGGGTATTACATAAAGTTGAAGATACGTGATGCACGTTTGTTACTATTCTTTATTTTTGTTGGTCATGACGACCTATTTACACAATACTAATGTGGCAATCTGATGAATGATAATATGACCTAGTCACTTAGCAACTTAAGAGACATACATAGATGTGTATAATTTGTATAACCATTTACGTACATGTGTTTTGATAATTTTACTATATAAACAGAAAATTATTATTACATTACTAGTGTAAGTTATAAAGTCATAAAATTAAAAGACGACGAGTAAAATAAAACTAATTCTCAAACATAGCATAAAAAGTGACATTAATCGGTTATATATAAAACCAGTTACAAGACTCGACAACAATGCGATTGAAGCCAACGATGGATCATCTACATAATTGAGGTTGGATTTATTTTCTAATGCTGCAACGTACGTATTTCTTACAAGTAGCAAATACAAAACTGTACATATACCTCTAGCTGGTACAAGCAGGTAATTATTGTAAGATGATGGATGATGCACCAAATAATTGAATTTATTTTCCGCCCAACATTGATATTTTATCATTCTTGAGGTTCCCACTTGTAAGGAGTGGCCATAGCACAAAGACAGGGTTTCCGTATACGCTATACAATAAATACCGTACGTACGTACGTATGTAGTTTTTCAAGAAATAAAATTTAGAAAAATGGAACCTAAACAAAACAGTAATCATTAATTAGACTTGAATAATCTAATCCGAGACAAAAAAAGGTTTTACTTGCACGGTTTCACCCACCCACCCACCCACCGTCTTCAGCCTGGGTTTTGATCTACTTGCATCCCATGTGGGCCAGCAACAGACCGTGGACTCCTCCGTACACAATAACACATTGTTTTTTTTATTTATTGAATAACACATTGTTATTCATAGAGGGTTCATATTCTAATTATTGGAGGACGAGTTCATCACCGTCGGATGACGGTGCTTCTGATCCGCAATCTTAATCAGATGGCCTACATTACTGCGTGCATGAACAATGTATCTATCTGCTGCAATAGAGCAAGGTAAGGGCTATGGTGCCCACTTGGAGGGAGAAATGTCAATGTTGGTTGGAAATAATGGACCTGGTTTTTTATTTTTTTAAAATTAAATAAATTATTCGATCTTTTTCCAGATTTATGGAGATACTAAGTAAGGTTGAACCTGGCCAATAAGACAAACCATCAAAGTTGGGAAGGACGAATGAGGTGAAGCCAGGTAAGAGAGGGAGGGGGAATTTCTTGTTGGATGAGCTTAAATTGTCCTCTGATGAAAAATTCAATTTCAATTCCAATGCCAATATGCCAATGCCAATGCCTATCCAATTCCAGGTCCATCTCCATCCTTGCTCATTTAACTTTAGCCCCCACTGCCCATCCTAGTGGAACTAACCCCTTCCTTCTTCTTTTCCATCTCCCGCTATCTTCGATCCATCCCTTTCTCTGTCTCAAACCTCAATGTTTATCTACTTCCCAACTGGTCTATTAATTTGACCCAAAAGAAAAAAAACAATCGGTCTAATAAAGCAAACACCAATGATTATCGATCGAGTGCTTCATTCCAAAATATCACACTTCTTTCTATTGCAATGAACACATACATACAACAACGCGTTTTAGAACCAATCAAAAATATCGGCGAATTGAATCAAACTATTAAAATTGCTCAACATGTTATCTTTTAAATTTTTAGAATTCACGTTTTAGTTACATTTCAGTACATACAAAATAATATAGAGATTTCAATAATACTCGAGAACATTATAGAATTTTGGATGCGGAGAGATTTTCTGATGAGCACATGTCAATGGCATTGTACTTAATTTAAGAGGGTAATAATAGAAATAGGGATGAGGAGAGGCCATGCTGGAGGGACAGTCAGCAGCAGCAAAGTTTCAGGGGGGATGAACTCGACTAAAACACGGTCCATAGCCATACTCATGTGAACCCCATCAACTTGATTTCGATTAGCGGGACCCACCCCACCATACACAGCCCACAACCCACACATACTATGAGCCTTAGCTAAGACTAGCTAGCTAAGCCAGAACTAACTACAACTGTCTAGTGGCTATTTGGTTTACTTTCCTAATTATTTCTCCTTGTGGGTTGTGCACAAGAAGAAGCAGAAGAACCCATGAACCTTCCAACCATGCCATGCCCCTAATCTCTGGGTTGACCCACCACACCCACATCCCCCATATCTCTACCTAAATTATTTTTATTTCCAACAATATTATTAAACCCAAAAACAAAAGCCAAAACCTCCTATATATACTCATTCTTCAAACAATCCCATTTCATCATAACAGAACACAACACAAGACACAAGACACACACTCTCTCTCTCTCTCTCTCTTGCACATCAATAGTCAAAAGCACACCTCTAGTTTATCTTCCTGCTCTTCTCATCTCTCCTGTTCTTCTTCAGACTTGAGACACAGAAATAATAATTAAAATTACAAAATGGATATAGGAGGAGCAAGCAGCACAACAGATGAGAGCACAGCCAGTGAGCTGTCAATATCAATATCACCCCCACCCCCACCGCCACCAAGCAAGCCGGCGAGCCTCTGCCGCGTCGGCAGCGGAGCCAGCAGCGTCATTCTCGACTCCGAGAACGGAATCGAAGCGGAGTCCCGGAAGCTGCCCTCCTCCAAGTACAAAGGCGTGGTGCCCCAGCCCAACGGCCGGTGGGGCGCCCAGATTTACGAGAAGCACCAGCGCGTGTGGCTGGGGACCTTCAACGAGGAGGACGAGGCGGCCAAGGCCTACGACGTCGCCGCCCAACGCTTCCGCGGCCGTGACGCCGTAACTAACTTCAAGCCCCTGGCCGAGACTACGACCGCCGAGAACGACGATGACGAAATCGAGGCCGTGTTTCTCAATTCCCACTCCAAGTCCGAAATCGTCGACATGCTCCGGAAGCACACTTACAATGACGAGCTGGAGCAGAGCAAGCGCAACTACGGGTTCGACTCCAACGGCAAGCGTCGTTCCCGGGGCGAAAGCGGCCCACTGGGCCCGTTCGGGTCGGACCGCGCCTCCAAAGCGCGTGAGCAGCTTTTCGAGAAAGCCGTCACCCCCAGCGACGTGGGGAAGCTGAACCGGCTGGTCATCCCCAAGCAGCACGCCGAGAAGCACTTTCCGCTGCAAAGCGGAAGCACCTGCAAGGGGGTGTTGCTCAATTTCGAGGACGTCGGCGGCAAAGTGTGGCGGTTCCGGTACTCGTACTGGAACAGCAGCCAGAGCTATGTGCTGACCAAAGGCTGGAGCCGGTTCGTGAAGGAGAAGAATCTGAGGGCCGGCGACATTGTGAGCTTCCAGAGATCGACCGGGCCGGACAAGCAGCTTTACATCGACTGGAAGGCCAGGAACGGGCCGAACCCGGTTCTGGCGCCGGTTCAGATGGTCCGGCTATTTGGGGTCAACATTTTCAAAATACCTGGTGGGACTGGGAGCGCCGCGGCTGTTGTGGAGGCTCCTATTGGCTGCAATGTTGTTGGCAAGAGAATGAGGGAGATTGAATTGTTGGAATTAGAATTTAGCAAGAAACAAAGGATAATTGGAGCTTTGTAACATTTTTCTTTTTTTGTTATTCTTTTTAGCATTTTGTGAAGGGGAAGGAGGAGGAGGAAGGATGGCCATATATGGGGTATGTGTTCATGTGTAGTTGCAAGTTGCAAAAGGTGGATTTGTATATTACATGATCTAAAACAAGCTGAAGAAAGCAAAGCTTTCATTTCAAATTTTATTAAAAATTCCTCCAAAGGAGGATTTAACTGTCAATTTGATCTTGTTCATTCGTGCTGTACGTTCCTCTTGTGATAATATATTGTTGGCTTTTCTAGTTTCCTTCTTGGTTTAGTCTCCAAACTATTATCAAGTTCCTTCTCTTTGTTGGCAAACGATACATGCTGCAGCAGAAGCCAGAAGGGCAGGTACGGATCGGAAGGAACCTTTAACCTTTTACTCCTACTCAAAAAGTTTGGCCTACATAATTGTGGCTTCGTTTGTCCAATAAGATCGAATAATTAGCTAGCCTTAAACCACACTTTATAATCATATATATGATTGTAAGCTAGGCTTCATTTGAGTTCTAGAATAGAAAAACAAATCATTTCTCATCTTTTTTTGGTTGCTCGCATGAAACATTAATTATTACTCAAAAATGGTTAAAATTTAAATTAAGATTATATTGAGATTGCCCTGGAATTTGTAGACTACCAATTAATGATCGGTAATGCATGTAGATCTGGAGTTAGAGATATTTTTTGAATAGATCCATCTTTGACTCGTTACAATGTAACTCGATCTGGCTGAGGGCTACAAATCGAATTAGATAGGATACTTGGAAAGCAACAATCTCCATCAAGAACCTAATGAAAATATCACTGTGGTGGGGTACAAATTAAACATGAGATCGATATGGAGCTGAATACGAAACAATTAAGACTAACAATGTCATATATGGTTAAATCAAAGATGGGTATACTTCATATCAGAGATGGATTGAGAGCCCTAGATGCGGGTGTGTCTCAGCACAGATAGCAAATTGATGGATCAAATGCATGTCTACGTTCTGGCCAGAAAAAGAAGCAGATCCGTCCATACATATACGTACTAATTAATCGTTTACCATATATATATATGCAGGTGATAATTGAAGATTAAGTCTTTGAATTATAATTAGTTGCATGCTAATTGTTATAGTTTGAAACTAGATTATAGTGGCAATAAGAAAAGATCAAATGGTACAGTACTACTTAATTAATTATGTCATTATTAAACGTACGAAAATAGTATATATCACATGCACAGTTTCAACAAGCTATATCTGAATAGTCAATATATGCATTCTGTAGTGGTGCGTCGATGGAGACTGTGCTTAAATTAGACATATCGATCATTGTCTCAGGCTTTAAAACCACACAAGATGATTAATTGACTTTTGAGAATTAATATTTGACGAGTTCCATGGAGAAGACTTTCGTACTTGTACAGAGAAAAAAGAAAGAACAAACTGCCTACTTTATAATTAAGCAATATATTAATTAATTAATTAATTACTTGTTGGTTTGGCTTAATTAGTTGTTAATTGTATTCGATCTATGCATGGACGTTCCTCGTAACTTCCTCATAGTCATACATGTGAATATTACGTACTGTTTATCTCAAGGAATACGTTGTGCATGATTATTAATTAGTTCATTTAGTTTTAATATATAATTTGTGTGAGATTGATAATGTATTTGAGTTGATGATACATTCAAACAGGGTGGCGTAAATTAACTCAAATTTTAAAGTATTTAATTATTTTAATAATTGAATCCAGCTAGATTCAAGAGTGATTGACACAAATTTTCCTGGTCTGACAAGGATAACTGTACTCCATTCTAAAACATATATAGCTAACTAGCTTTACGGTGATCGATCAACATCTCGTTAAACAAATTTACAAGAATAATGTGAATAATATCCTAATAGAAACAAGGAATAACTCATATTCGAAGAGTTGTAGGTTACATATAATGCATATATAACAAGTTCATAATTTTGTTCTTCTCGGAAAAAATAGAGACAAAACACACAATACAGTACTATTCTCACATGCCTCACCTTGATTATTGCTTATTGTGATATCTTAGAGATATTTTTGGGAACACTTGGGCATCATAATCTTGCATAACGTAGGTTTTGTTTTATGTTTAACCTCCATCAAGGGAAGGATAGGCTCATGATTGACTTGGTCTACTACTCGATCAGAGAGAGAGAGAGAGAGAGGCACAGACGAAGATGGAGCTTGATTCTTTTGAGGATTAATCGATCTCCAAGATGGTACGGACAAGCATGAAAGCTAGCTAGCAAGATCTCCTTAATTTGGTCGATGATTCATGTACGTACGTTTTGTCAAAGTGTCTGCAGAAACAGCTAGACAGCAATGAAATAGTACTGGGTCGACCCACTTGCTCATCGATCTATTTCAGATTTGAGTAGCCTTTGAGTTTTGTGTTGAATTACTGTTTCTGGACTCACTGACCGACTTTTATATATATATTTACATTAGGCAAAGGCTTTGCAGGTAGCAGAGAATCTTGACACTTTTATCTAAAGCTGCAGCTAGCCAGCTACAAAACGTCGACGTTGTTGCATGTTAATTTCAGTTTGACCAAGCGTCCTTGGTTTTAAGTTTCGTGATAAATTATTTCTTAATTTTCTCCTTTTGAACCTGTCAATGTCTTCATCTCA
This sequence comes from Rubus idaeus, assembly GCA_030142095.1. NCBI lineage: Eukaryota > Viridiplantae > Streptophyta > Magnoliopsida > Rosales > Rosaceae > Rubus > Rubus idaeus. The sequence goes on along the minus strand of CM057968.1, from coordinate 31,291,652 downwards.
TAGTCAAGACTTGCTCAAAGTCTCAGCCGTGTGTATATATAGCAATAATATATATCCTTCCGTACCTTCAAATCTAAATTATCTCCGTAATACATGATCCACTAATGGATATTAGTCCGTCATTATTATTATTATTATTATAAATGAAAACAAAAAAGCAACTGTGTGTAGTTTGCACCGCCAATATTTACTTCTTCTCCCCCACCCGGTGGGCTTTACTTTTCGCATCAAATTTTATAGCAGCAAAGAAAATTATATATATACAAAGAAAGCAACCTAGATTTTCTTTTCTACTAAAACACATATCTTAATTCTTGAATTTGGCCATTTTACACTCTCGTAGTTTAATGGAATGCTTGGAATGTGCAGCTCGTGAATAGTTGTATATATCCTCTTAATAAAAGTTTGTTTTCTTGGTAAAAAGAAAAAATAATTGGGCCTTTGTTTCTGAAGTCCAAAGTTGGGCCTCCACCATTTGCTGGGCCTCCACTTATGCTGGGCCCATTGTATCCCAAGCCCGCAGCTCTCACTACTAAGCAATCCAAAACGCCTGTAACAACCAACAAGTAGCGAAGAAAAGAGAAGGCCTCCGATTCCATTATCCTCACTCTCTCGGCTTAGAGAGAATGGCGGTCGCCGGTCTGCAACTGTCAGCTCCGACCTACGGCCGAGGCCAGGTCTTACTAAGTTCGGCGAAGTCAACTCTCTTCATGGCGTCTCCACTCACATTTTCACTCTCCACTCCCTCCGGTCCGTCTCAGTCCACCACCACCACCACCAGCTGATTTTTATTCTATTTCATCCTCTTTCTCCTTTTGAAATTTCCTTCATTTGGTGCTTCAGGAACAGCATCGCTTTCTCGGAAACAACTCGTCGTTTTTGCTCGGAAGCTTTCAGCCTTGGAAGAGGCCATGAGAATCAAGAGGTACTCACTGTTGCTTTTTGTTCGAGATTATTGCATTTAGTTTAAACTGATTTCTGATTAATCAAAATTATTCTTGTCTACTGTATTTCATAGAAGCTATTCAACAGTCTATTTGGTGTTGCGAATTACTGAATTAGAATGGAGTAGCCTGTAGCATTGATTGAGTAATAATTTGCTCGTTCGAGTTCTATAATAGAGTTGAAGTATGACAATAATTTGATACATTAGAAGATGCAATTGGTCTAAATACACTCATTCATGTCAATACAGTAATTGACACTAAGAACGTCATTCAGTGCTCTTAGTTGGCCTGTTGGTTACTTGTTCAATCCTGTGTAGATTACGCGAGAGTCAGGGTACGACGAAGGTTAAAAGAAGGCCGCCATTGCGGCGTGGAAGGGTGTCACCAACGCTTCCGGTTCCAGATGACATTCCAAAGCCTCCGTATGTAGCTACATCTATACTGCCAGAAATTGCCAGTGAATATCAATTTCCTGGTTCTGAAGGCATTGCTGCCATGAGAGCTGCATGTGAGCTTGCTGCTCGCGTCTTAGACAATGCAGGGAAGTTAGTTAGGGTGAGTTTTGTGGAGCTTATATGGTCAATGTTAAATTATTTTTGTTGCTTTCTTTCCGTAAAGGATTTGTGAAGTTTGTAATATTTGCCTAAAAAGTTGTTGGCATCTAGGTGGTCTCACAACATAAGCATTCACTGAGTTTATTACAAAGCCTTCACATTTCAACTCAGTAACAAAGTCTAGAACCTTGCATGTGTATGATTTCTGTTATTGTTTTTTGCATAGTTTGACTTCTGTTTGAACGAAAATTGAAAAAACTTTAGAAACTGAAGTTTCATCTTGATTAATAGACAGTTTCTGACTTAATAGTTCAGCTGTGAATTCCTTGAGGATTTTAAAATAGACTGGTAAATAAAAGGCTTGGTGTTTTGCTATTTGAGTAGATTGACATGCCAAATGCCATGATTCGTTTCAGAACTGCTTAGTTTTTTAGCAACTTGTAAGTGATCAAGACATGTATAATTTTTTATTGATTTGATAGAACTCGATCATTTTTCTTTGATCGTGTACTTTAGAAGTTGAATCGGTCCTTAAAGTTGGCGCTTCTTTTTTTCTTTATCATCTTGATATGTTGTATTAGCTTTCTTTCTGAACAATGAATGTCCTTTTGTTCTTCAATTTATTACTTTTCATTTCCAATTCTAACTATGACTTTTCACCATTGGTACTTTACTCTTAGAAAAATGATGCATTATTCTATTGACATCTTTTCACATCCTTTCAGCCTTCAGTAACCACCAATGAAATTGACAAAGCAGTGCACCAGATGATTATTGATGCTGGTGCTTATCCCTCACCCCTTGGATATGGGGGATTTCCAAAGAGTGTATGCACATCTGTTAATGAGTGCATGTGCCATGGAATACCTGATTCTCGACAGTTACAGGTTTGGACTGCTATGTTGCATGTTGCTCCATGCACAGTACTCATGCCATTCCTCACTTTTTAATTTATTTTATTTTTTATATAATTTTCCCAGTGAATTACTCACTAATGATATTCTTTTTTGCAGGATGGAGACATTATAAACATAGATGTTACTGTGTACCTAAATGTATGTTACTATCTTCCTGATTTGATGATTTATATGATTTTCATCTTAGCTCATTGCATGCTTAACCTACTGAATTTGATCTTACAAAATGTTTCTATCATTAATTTAATTTAGTTTGTAACCCAAGTGATCGATTTTACATAAAAATCATACAGTTGAGTTACTGTATTTACAAAGTATTTATTGTATTTTAGCAATCTGTGGTCTGTTGTGTGAAGTCATTAAAATGAGTGATATTTTACCCCCAAAAGGTGATCGGCATTTGAAACTTCACTTCCATTAGATAATAAATAGCATGATTCGATCAGTGGGGTAATTTTGTTCATTGACTGCTTGTACCATTGTCCTTTATTAGTTGATGAATGTACACTATTTTGTATTGTTTTTATCTTCCTTATCAAAGGTGGAAGCTTAATTCTTCTTCATACTCCATTATGTCTTCTGTGACAGGGATATCATGGAGACACATCAAAGACATTTCTTTGCGGGGAGGTCAGTGATAGAATGCAACGCCTAGTGAAGGTAATCTTTTTTCAGCTTGCTAGCATTGCAACTTGTGGTTATTATCAGAATTCCTTTGAACATGTGGAAAGCTCATTTTTATCTTTCATGTCCGTCAAATATTATTTTGATAAATGCTTGTCTGTTCCTCACTAGGATTTTATGTTTTCCAGATGTATAATTTATGCATTACCTTAATTCATATGTCCGTCGCTATTTTGTTTCTTTTGGTGGTAGGTAACGGAAGAGTGCTTGGAAAGAGGAATAGCAGTTTGCAAGGATGGTGCTAGCTTCAAGAAAATTGGAAAAAGAATTAGGTATTATTTACCTATTTTCGTTATGTTGGATAAGAACAGGTTCTAGATATCTTTTAGATGAAATAAGTTCAATTCTCAACAGAAAAAACATACCAAACTGTAAACAGCATTCACAATGTCAGCTTTTGGATATAGGTCTGTGTCATAAGTGTGATGGCTGCTCGATTTATATTATGAGTGTTCTATGTGTGTGTGGCACTTCTGAAAGAATATTGTTGGTTTTGATTAGCTACTTCAATTTATAGATCCAAACTAAAACTTTCTTTTGTACCGTAATATATGATTTTGCTTAATCTATTGATAAATGATAAGAGTATACATGTTTTATGCATATGGTGAATGTGTATTTCAAATCACAGCTGATTTCATATATTCCTCTGTTATTCTTAACATTGTATTTGGATCCTTTTCAGTGAACATGCTGAAAAATTTGGTTATGGCGTGGTAGAGCGTTTTGTTGGGCATGGTGTGGGTACTGTATTTCATTCTGAACCGCTGATATTACATCACCGTAAGTGATTAGTTGATTCTAACTTTTTGCATAATCTGTTACTATTTTTGAGTTTTTATATCAGGAGGCAATGGACTCTTATAAATGGTTAGTTATAGGAAAACTACACTAATTTTTGCCTCATAATGTGTGTTTAAGAAAATTTTAATCCCATTGTGTAACACTGATAGGTAGGATTTATGCTCTTACAAGAACAGTTTCTTGAGAATAATCTAATGAATGCACCACCACCCTAAAGTCTAAGGTGATATACATTTCACATATGTTGTGATGGGTAGGTGCTCTGATACTACGCATTAACCATATAATTGATGTGGAGATGTGGACTGAAAAATTCTTTCATCCCTCTTTTATTATTATTATTATTTTAATTTTGTGGTGGGGTGGTGATAGATGTTCTTTGAAGCCTGCTAACAAATTTGCAATTACCTTCAGTACAAGCCTGCTAATCATTCTCCCTTGGATTGATAACTCTTGAGTAATCTTTTATATTTAATTCTCAATTGTTTGACAGGCAATGATGAATCTGGTAGCATGGTTGAAGGTCAAACATTTACTATTGGTGAGTGCAGTCTGTATTCCATTGTTAAAACACGCATTGAATTTACTGAAGGCGATACAGTAAATATTATAACCAGAAAGCACGATAATAAAGAAGCTAGATCAGTAGTACTATCTATAAATCCTTATTCCATGAATCTCTCTTTTATTGCAGAACCCATCCTTACTATGGGAAGCATCGAGTGTGTAACATGGCCAGACAACTGGACAACTCTAACCGCTGATGGTAGCCCTGCTGCACAGTTTGAGCATACAATTCTGATCACTAGAACTGGTGCTGAAATTTTAACAACATGCTGATATGGTATTTCCCTTTTCTTTAATATTCTTCATAGTCTTTTAAAGTCTTGCATATATAGTATAATAAGAAATGAGTTTCCACTCGTCTTCTTTTCTGTTAGATCCATGTAATAATTAATCACAACTTGAAAAGTCTCCACATAATTAGAATATATTCCCTATTGAATACCCAACATGCATGTATCAATGAGGATAGTCAGTCGGTCACACAGAGATGGAGAGAGAGAACTTTTTATATCGAGACATCAAGGTTTGACCCAACTTTCTCAGTAATTCCAATTGATTTGGTACATGTCCTTTTCAATTTTTATGCAGGTATTTTGTCCGGTTAGTTAAAGAAAAAACCAGCAGAGTTGTTCCAGAACTTGAAAATGCAGCCGCAAATTCCATTGCTGACTATTCTGTGACGGTGTAGCTTGAGCCAATCTACACGTGTTCCGGCAGATTGTTAGTGTAAATATATTTTCAGCGCACTGGTCTATTTTCCCACCTGAATCAGGCACCCAGTCAAACCTTCAAAGGTTTCAAGCCTGATTGCCTATTTTGTTCGGGTTTGCTATGGCATTATGCATGTGGTGGTATAGCTGAAAATACTCGACATTTGGATAGGTATTGTAATTTTGTAAAGAAAAACATCGACTTTTGAGAGACTCAGAAAATTAGCGGAAGTGAAATTGCAACATAATTCATTTTTCCTAGAAATAGACCAAGAAGAATCCATGTGGGAAACACTATATTACCGACCACGTCCACCTTCCTACTTTTCAATCTCGTTTCATACTACCACGTGTTCAATACCATTATTAGTCTAATGACCCTTCGTATTATATAACTCCCACTCCATCTTCACTTATTATATCATCTTTCCCTTCTTCGATCAACCTCTTGAATTTCCGGATCAAAAGCTTAAAAAGTCTCTCAGATTTCTGTTCTCTTCAATGGCGTCTGCAAGCTCTCTCAAGGCAATTTCTTCTCTGTGTCTCTCCAATCCAATCAAGTCGTCTCCTTCACCTTCTCGAACCCAAAGACTGTTGGGTCTCAATTTCTCACACTCCTTCCCAACCCTCAGGTCCACACCGACCCACCAAAGCTTCTCAAACTCCAAGAACTTCACCACCGCTGCTTTCTTCGGCCAGAAGCAGAAGACTGCAGAGCGTTCTACACAACCCAGTAAGTACTTGTGTCAATAACCCTTTTCAGATCATGTATTTAATATTGTTCTTTCTGTTAAATTTATATGTTGCTTTCATTTTGTTCAGCAAAAGTTCAAGAACTAAATGTGTACGAGATCAATGAGCGAGACAGAGGCAGCCCAGCATACCTAAGACTCGGCAAAAAAGAAGTCAACTCACTGGGTGACCTTGTCCCATTCAGCAACAAGATCTACTCCGGCGACTTGGAAAAGAGGCTGGGGATAACATCAGGGCTGTGTGTGCTGATCCAAAACGTGCCGGAGAAGAAAGGAGACCGGTACGAGGCAATCTACAGCTTTTACTTTGGGGACTATGGCCACATATCAGTTCAAGGAGCCTATTTGACCTATGAAGACACCTACTTGGCTGTGACTGGTGGATCTGGGTTCTTTGAGGGTGTGTACGGACAGGTGAAGCTGCAGCAGATTGTGTTCCCCTTCAAGCTGTTTTACACGTTTTATTTGAAGGGTATTGCTGATTTGCCGGCTGAGCTTACTGGGAAGCCGGTAGCGCCGTCTCCTAGCGTTGAGCCGTCTCCGGCGGCTAAGGCCACAGAGGCTCATGCGATCGTCAAGAACTTCACCAACTGAGAATTGGAAGTGGAAACTATTCAGAATCTAAATTTTGTGTTGTATTTCCATATAGTACTAGATTTTGGGTCTCTTTTATGTGTTTTTGTTTATGTATGTGAGGGAAACTTGAAGCCACCGTCAAGTTAGAAACACGGTCGTACTTGTGTCTTTACGCTAATGGAACTCATCAGATCTCTAATGGTACATTAGTTTTGGTCAACAAGATGAACTCGGATCGAGGATGCAACTTTCTTTTTTGGCTGGATTCGGAGAATGTATGGGCAAATCAGACAAGCAACATGCCAACAGATATTAGTTTCCAGATGAGGAAGTAAATGAACTGCCTTACTGCCTTGATCAAACGTCAACGAATAAGAAGAACCTATCGACTTTTTTGCCTCATTGAAGAACCTATTGACTAGAAAACCAATATTTAAAAAGTGCCTTTGAAGTTGGACAAGAAAGAGACCCAACCATTTATCACTGTCGAAAATTCAGGCTGGCCCAGTGGATTTACATACTTCAACAACACATTTGGATTTAAACCCTTTAGAAACCCAAGCTTTCTCCGAAGCAAAATTTTATTAATGAAAGCCGAGTTACATCACAAGATGAGGAATCAACTAGTTGGCAAATTCTAACATAGTATTAAAGCGGGATTCCTTTCTAATCATGTCATGGGCTCGAAACGAACGAATGAGCTTTCGAAAAAATGTTTTGGCTCCAGTGAACGAATTGCGAATTATGGTCGGGCTCTTGAAAAGATGTGTTAGCCCGTATCTACGAATTGCACGCGCAGTCCTAGAATTAGGTTGCCCGTGATTGGGCATGTTGGAAAGCGAAAAATCTCACATCAGAAAAATGACAAAAGAAAATATAACTTATAAGTGGGTGAGCTACTCCCAATTGTACCGAGACCTTTTGAGATAAAACCTAACACCTAATAGGTGGTTAAGTTAAGATAATATCGGTGCAATAGTGGGTCACAAACCACGTTTGTCGTTGTCTAACACATCTTATTAATTCTAATCGGAGAAAGTTTTTTGTTAATTGATGTGCCATATTACTACAATGAACTATTAGTCTCGTTAAAATTGAAAAAGGAACTGTAAAGGAAAATTTTAAAGGTCGGAATATTTTCCAACCATAAAGAACTGTTGGTCGTCTTTCAACTGCTTGTGCCGGGCATGAGTGAAGTCTTACAAGGGAATAAAGATCCCCATGACAAATTGACAACTACAAGACGACAGATCGTTTCCAATTCCAGCTCACAAACACATTTTAGAGATGAAAGCTTGGGAAATTTTACACTACACAAGTACCATATTCTCAAATTTGTCCTAAACATATTTTCGGTTCATCTCACCCATCCCTTTAATTATAAAAAAAAAAATTAGTCACTGATTCCCGTCAGTCGTACGTATGTGTAAACTAGTGTACGTATAGAAAATCTTATCCCTCCTGCCTCTAAGTAATCAAGTATGCATATATTTCATTGCATATATAATGGATTCGAATCCGAACAGATCTGGACTTTGATGATTATGTCCGGCAAGTCTCCACAGCAGCAAGCAGATACATGCATGATAATTTAAGTATCAGCTGAGATTCAGGGTTCAGAATAAGTACGTACAGAATGTATACATGGATTTTACGTAGAAGTTCAACGTGATCGATCATCTTATTGTTGAATGATATGCCAGCCAATTCATGTATATTCATTATGTCAATGCTAGATCACATGCGAATCTAAACAAGAGCCAGAGAGGCAGTGCATGCAGCTTCATCATATGATCAGAAACCTGCCTGGGTATATATGTGTCTAAGATTCAATTTCTGTACTTTGGACACCACTATTTGAAAGCAGTCATTTTCTCTGTGGGTAAATAACAGTGGGTAACTGGTACCTGACAGAGTAAAAAGGACAAAGTGGGAGTAAAAACATAATAGCATATAAAAGCATGCTTAGAATGAATATGGTGGAGCCTCATTTTTCGAAGATCTATGTTTGCTGTGACAGACAATTAAGCATAAAAATGTTTAACAAGAACTTGAATATAATATATATGCATGCATGCATGCAAACAAGCAGTTGATTGGGGTCACTCAAGGAACTGACTGATTTTAAGTTTAAAGCAAGCCTCGGATCTTAAACCCTCAGGTCTCTCTGCCCGAGTAATTAAGAAAAGCATTGATTTATTAATTATTTAATCACGAACGGTTTCTAGAATCTTAGACCAAAGTCCTTATGTTTTTAAATTGTGTAACCCCCATCAGAGACATGAACGCAGCGCAAAATGCATACACACACGCACAGATCAGACACAAATAATTAATTAATCTCCTAATTCATTACCAATTTACCATGCTAGTTAGTATATAATTTCGCATGATGAATCCATGCATGCAGAGGCAACTTGCAGTAGCAAAAGAGGAAAACGAAAGGATCGAGGCTAACACATAACATGTAGAAAAATGATAATAAAGCCAAACAAAAATGGGGCATGATGAGAGACTAGTAGTACTCATTTAGTCATTTCTATTCCATGCACAAAATTGAAATTGAAATTGATAGAGAGAGAGAGGGAGCCAATGAATTTAAAGAGAGCAAAGCAGAAGAGAGGCAGAGGCAGTCTGAAAATGTTTCGTAATGATCTGTTTGTAGTTGTTCTGAAAAGGAAAAAGGTAGAGCCCTTCTCTTTTCTTTGGGCGAAACCCCAAATACAGTAGCAACTAGCTATAGCAAGTTTTATCAGTGGTCCATAGCTAGGTCACTGACACGTAATTCTTATTAGTGGTAGTCGAAGCAAGTTTTATCAGAGTACTCAGACTCTCTCGCTCGCTTTGGATATCTAGCTAGGTACGTATTATATAGTTAATATATTATTTTGTCTAAGCTAGGGCTAAAGATATAATGTCATAAAGCTCTGTATCTACAGTACAATCTGTGACTAGCTGCCACTGTGCTCATTGTCTGCATATATATCTGCCCTCCTCTCCGTACTCACTGAAATTTCTCGACCACATTCAAGACTTTATGTCGACTCTCTTGATTTGTGTGGCTCGATATGTATGAGTTAGGGTCAGGACAATAGCGGGTTGATTAATGTTGTTGAGTTTTGACACATTTTAGCTGATCTCTAGCTTTGACATATTTTAGATAACATTTTATCGAATACTTTATCCAAACCACAAGTTTGCAACGAAAATACAATAGTGAATTTTGTGCAATCCATCATTGAGTGTGGATAGGATAAGTCGATAAGATTAATCCGGCGAAGAGAAAGCATGACACAACAATTTATAATATGTGTCTATGTTTAATGATAATGAAACAAAGTTTTTTTTTTAAAATACAACGAAACTTCATACTTACTCTCACTTTTTTGAACTTGATTATTAATTGAATGAAATAGGTGCCTACTAAGTGACATCCGATTAAAAAAAAAAGAAATTGTGGAGCCGGAAAAATACAATAATTAGGCTGCTCTAACAGTTTTTATAACGAACCACAACAATGCAGAAAATTTGTTCCGCTAAAGTGATGATCGAACACCACTTGCTCCTACTTAAGTCCGCTAATGGGTGCGAGTAGAGTTGACTTCACATCCGAATCGTGAAACATCAATATGTTCAACATTAAATGCAATTCAGTGTGGTAATAACAATGGGGAAAATTAATGAAAATATAATTAACATCTCCGAAAGGTAGGTACTTAAATTAATAAAGGATTGAACTGCCACTTCCAACATTAAATGCGTAGAAGAAACCTGGGCTATTATACTGTTTGTCTTCTTCTTCTCGCTCCCTCTTTCTCTCTCACACTCATAAACAACACAAGAGACAGACACAGACACTGAGACAGTCAAGTCCGCAAGAAACTAAATCTAGTTAATTACACCACGTCCAAAAAGAAAACAACAATTAGTCCCATCTCCAGGTGCTACTGCGCACATCGATCCCATAGTGTACGTATTAATTCCAGCTTAACTAATAGTTAAACAAAACAGACCCAATTCCATGATGCTGACCTCCTCCATTATTAACGCCCCTTTCGTCATTATCGTCGTCATCATCCTCTGGATCTTCTTCCTCATCTTCAGCCTCAGCGCAGAGCTCCACCGCATACTGTGCGTGACCGTCACCGAAACTCCTGACGTGGTCCTTGAGCGACCTCTTGTGCTTGAAATCCGAACCGCAGACGCAGAACCAGAGCTTGCCGCAGTTCTTCTCGTGCGTCCTCCAGTCTCCCCTCACCGCAAACGGCTTGCCGCATTTCCGGCACCCGAAAGGCTTTGTGCCATGCTTCCTCTTGTAATGCGTCTGCAGAGTCCTGAAGTCCTTGAGCGGCCGCGACCTCGGGTGATCTATGTTGTTCCTGCAGCCCTCGGCGCAGCAGTAGCACGGAAGACGGAGTATCGACGATGACGGCTTTGATCCCCTCAACGATTCCGGTCCCTTCCGGTACTGCGACCCGTGACCCCACATATGCATCTATGAAACGTATATCACTATTAGTAATTAATCTATTTCCAAAAAAAAAAAAGTTTAATAATTATGAGGCCGCCGGATCAGCATGATCGATCTCACCTGCATGTTGTTGAATCTGTTGAAGGTTTTGCCGCAGACGGGGCAGGAGAACTGCGTAGGGCCGACAAGGATTTGCGCCGGAGAAGGGATCCAGTACTGGCCTTCCATGTGAACATTGCTGTTACATATGTTGTTGTTGTTGCTACCTAGAGAGATAATTGAAGGTCCGGAACTGCTAATGGGCTGCCCAATGTGAAGGGCTACTGTGACGCCATTATCTTCATGATCAGCATTATAATTAGGGTTTTGGTGATGGGGTTGGGTAGTTGAGGAGGAGGAGGATTGTTGGTGGTGGTGGACTCGCTGTCCGGGAAGGCCGAGAGTGAGAAAAACCAAGTCGTCTTCATCTTCTTGGTGATACATGGTATCTAGCTAGTTGTATGTTGAAATGACAAGGAGAGACTGGAGAAGATAAATGAGATAGAGAAAGAGAGATAGCTACGAGGCATAAACAAAGCAGGTTTTAATGTTTGGGATCGTTTTCTTTTCACTATTTTCAGGAGCAGGAAATCCTAGCCAAGGCTAAAGCTATAGGTTCTATTATTTATAATGTCAAAATCTATCTATCAGTGAATAATGGTTGGTTGGGTTGGGTTGAGAGTGAGAAAAGTTGCACGTGGAGTGGAGGAAATAGATTTGATTATATGTGAGTTTTTAGGTTTTGGCGTGTTTGGAAACAAGAGGAGACAAAAAACCAGCAAAGGAGGAGAGTAATGCAATATATGCATAGAATAGCGCACCCAATATTCATTCATTGCCATTTATCAATACCACTCTCACTCACTTTGCTCCAAATAATGCTCGATTCCCAAGCTCTCTCACTCTCTCTGTAATCAGTCTCTGTAAGCTCTCTCACTCTCTCTGTAATCAGTCTCTGTAAGCTCTCTCTCTCTCTCTCTCTCTCTTTTCATTTCATTTCATTTATATGGATATAGTAATCTGATATCTGCCCTTACTTACTCTGATCTCCAAAAGACTCTCTTTCAGTCTTTATCTCTGTCTCTCTCTCCCTCTCAAAATCAAAAAGTAAAGAGAGTGAGAGAGAGCACAGATAGATACAGAAGGCAGGCATGGAGAACTGTAGACCGGAAGGCGTGAGTTTTCTTTTCCCAACTTTTGTTATTAAAAGAGAGATGGTGATGATAGTGATAGTGATAGTAATTTTGGTGGAAAGGGACACTACCATTTACCACATTTATTTAACAATTTAAACGTAACAAAAAATACACTGATTCTTGAAATGCATCACAAATTTGTGTTACAATTTTTTTGAAGGGCGAAACACTGTAACAAAGTAAAAGATTATCTCACCATATGTATGAGTGTTACTGTGATCACGACTGTCCCTGCTGCTAAAAGTAACTATATATATATATTCATTGATCAACTGCTTTCATGTTGATTTTATGATTTATATATACCTTTTCTTTTCTTTTTTGCTGGTGGTACATATATTTTTTTGGGAATCTTAGACAAAATCTAAGCATAAGTGCCATCATTGTACATAAATGAGGAAAGATCTCGATGTTGGCCAAAAAGTGAAGATATCATGAGACGATTCTCTCTTTCTCTCGTGTCTTCCCCGGCCGGCCGGCCAACTCCAAACTCAAAGTCATCCACAGCTTATAGCTTGTCTCACAATGCTACTTTGAACAAACGCCTATCACTTTTTCACCAATTAATAATTAACACTACATATTTTATCACTTTATCAATACTATTATTTTGCATAAATCATTTACAGAAGTAATGTATACAAAATGAATGAAACTACTGGTTTTGTACACACACACACACGTATTTATACATTATATTTATTTATTATCATTTTTGGTACAATAATTAATGGGCCAACCAGAGAAGTACTATCGTTTGACTAGATACGGCCCAAAACAGAAAGATGGAATTCAAAGTTTGAAACCATCCCATCAATGTTCAGAACACCTCAGATCGAGATAAAGAAACACACAGATGGTAAAAATGCTATCGATCATTGCACTTCTTCCCAAAGAAAATAAGAACTAGACTGGCAAAAGGGCTAGTAAAAAGTACTACTAGGTTCGATCACCTCCACTTTTAACTTTAAAGTTGCTTATCAAGACTAAGAAACCACTGGATGATAATGACTAAACCTAGCTAACAGAAAAGCTGAAGATAAGGGTAATTTGCTAAACCCTAGCTAGGAGTCTATATATGAACTATATAGATGACTATTTGTGTGGTACTTTTGCACATGAGGTGATTAATTCATAGCTGATTATGTACTTGAGACAAAGGTCAAGTTACCACATGTGGGATGCGAACAGATAAAAATTCCCAGTAAACCACCTTTAATCTTCATCTTGCCCTTTTGCTTTTCCTACCCAGAAATTTAGTGGATTTTGATTCTTGACTATTAGTCATAATTTCCAATATATGTAATAGATACTCCCTAGCCCTAGCCCTAGCCGGAGCTAGGAAGTACGTACTATGAGTGATGACTAATATTGAGAGTAGTAAGTAGTTTCTTTTTGTACATTTTGAAATGGGCAACAGCTAGCTAGCTTTGTAGTTTCAATAATTCATGTTCATGTTCATGTGCAATTCAGCCCAGGCCTTTTCCAATATATAGTAGTGCAATTAAGTACTCCTAGTCCTAGTATCTGCATGTGTTGAATGACATGTGCTAGCTATGGAATGAATGAAGATATGAACTGATGAGACAAACTGTTGGTCACGCATGGGTGTTTGCCTTGTGAAAATATGTATATGCGAGACTTGAATCTAGGAAAGACAAAGTAAAAGTTTCCAATTCTTCGTCTTGTCTGAAAAAGGAAACTGGGGAAAAGCTAGCAGTGCTATCTGATCAGACTTCATAGCCGCCCCCATTGATTTGTCACTCACACAGAGCACAGAGCTGTTCTTCTAGCAAACTACTGTTCAAGTGGCAGTGCCCGGCCAACACTGCTTTCTAGTCAATATTGGATTTTTGACTCCACTCTAGTTCCAAAGAAGAGGAATCTAGCTTGCTGCAATACTATCTGTGTCTCTGTGTATTATTACTACTGTTCAAATTTGAAAATTTCTGACCGAGTAATAGCTAGGTTTCCAAGACAGTAGAAATTAATATGCTCTTTTAATTGAAGGATTTTTCTCGATCTGTTTAATATTTATTTGAACAGATTCGAAGTTCTTTGGTTTAATGAGATAATCCTCTAGTCCTTTTATTAATTGCTCCACGAAAGAAAATGTGATCCGCTAGAAAAATGTGACAAAATATGTTTACAATACGTCACCTTTCAATAATTGCAAGACCTTTTTCTTCTAGTATATTTCCCAGCAATTTGGCCCCCTTGGTTTTTGGCTATGACCTGCAACCGAATGCCTCCAGCACAATATAGCATTTAGTACCGGCTATGCCAAATGATCGAATAAACATCAGAAAAAATTCTCCATCACTTGTACCAGTGTACTAATTAACACGGGTTCCGTGAAAGACTAACCCCCTTTTTTGTAATATAAAATTGGAGACTTTAGCTACCCAATTCTCATTGAGTTAATATAAATTTGATCCTCACAACTCATATATGGATGATTGTGTACCTTGCTCCAGTGTGACGATAATGCAAGCGGCCAATACGTACACATTTTCAAACCTTTGCTTTCAGAGATAGGAGGTATCTATGTTGCTCTTGACAAGTTATCGATCTCAAAGTCCCATTCCCCATGTAATTAATCATACACTAGAATCATCTAGCTAGCTAGCTGCATGCCATCTTCACGTACAAAATGCCTGTACAAAAGCTTCAAAACAATGTATCTTGATTTGAATTAGAAGACTAAATATCATCTTTGTGCAACGATGGGCTAGACTTGTCATCTCCATGACGTTGACGTTTATCTTGCTTATAAACGAACTACATATATATTATGCTGATAGGTCCAAAACCAAATAATAAAAATGGTGCGCAAAAATGGAAAAAATGTGTTCTGAGCTAGAAATACAAAAGCGCCATACAAGCTTTTGATATTAACGGACTTTAAGTAATGCCGCCAACAATATTTGTTGTGGAGGGGCTCTGCAACAGAGAACATTTTCTTCCCAATACATGAGCTAGCAATGCACAAAAGTTTATCATCAATATATACATGATCAATATGAATTAAACTTTCCAATCAATATATAAATGATCATTATGAATTAAACTTTCCAAACTGATGAATGGGAATGAATTGCTATTCAACTACCTTTATGACTTTGCTGTTATAGCGTGGATCACTGGAACAGTTCACTTATATAGATAAGGTGATTGGATGACAACTCCAAAGAAAGCCACCAATAATTACGGATGCTCGTAATCCTATTGATGGTGGCCGGCATTCGTAATGTCAAATCCAAGACTGTTGAAGGTGGATCAATTTTTTCATCTCTTAGTTTTTTTGTTTGGGATTTTTATTTTTTCATCTCTTAGTTGTTCCAGAAAAAAAAAGTGATCATGATCTTCGATTTAGGTAATAAACACAATTACATATATATATATATAAACAAAAAGAAAATCAATTTTTTTCATCTCTTAGTTGCATCCGCCATCTCTAAAAGATATTGTTAAGGACTTCAGGTAGAACAGAGGGGAGGTTACAATTAAGTCAGTTTCTAGATCTCCATATATTGGTTTATAATGGTAGAACACTACCGTGTGTATGTGCAACACCTCTATATTCCAAAATCCCGGCTTCTGCTTTTAGGTCCAAGAGCTTGTAAGTTGCTGCGTATCGAAGAGTTCGAACTAATTTGGCTGCTTTGATCTTATACATATTCGAATAAACGAACTCAAAGCGTTTGTAATAAGCTGCTTTAATCTTAGGAAGCCTATCCGAACAAATCTAAATTCGGAAGTTTTATATATATACATATACTTATGTCAGTACAGTTTTCGAATCCCAATTAATTTCACAAGCGAAGGGCATATGGAAAGCAGCTCCCATGCATAGCAGCGAGGGATTTCAGACAGTTTAACCTTTGAATCAAGGATTCGTAGGTATAATATACAATTCCTTAAACAGAATCTTTGTAATGACCCAAAATCCAAGAGCTAGTATTAGTCTTGGGAGGAAACTTGTACCTTGGCAAGTGTCCATTATTGAAGGAGAGATCTAGGGATATGAGATAGTGTTTGGCTACCACTTTGATCCAATGTTCGAGATCGAGAAGATGATTGCGTTGCACTGTTGGTGCTGTTCCTCTGATCCGAAAGGCTCCGACTTTCCGTTTCGTATGATCATCGTGTTCATGTGGATGGAGTACGTATACTCAAGAATTCATCTTCATCACAATTAAGTTACCAAATATTGGTTACAATTAAGTCAGTTTGTCCATATATTGGTTTGTAATGGTTTTTTGCCAAATTAAATCGAATTGATCAATAATGAAACTGTGGTAGTGAATCCCTAAGACTCTTCCTCGTCCTCCACGTACAACATGCTCATACAGTCATACGGACTGCATCTTCTGCACTAGGCAAGAGAGATAAGATTTTCTCCATAATGGAGTACCAAGACATTAGTTTCCCTCAAACCCTAGTTGGCTTTTGATCCCTGCAGCTTGGCCAGTCAAAACCCTAGCCTACATGGCAAGCTCTATATAAGTATATGTAGGGACTGTTTTCTAAGACGTATGCCTCAAGCCCAGATCAATCCTGGGCTACACTATTGGGCTTATGAGGAA
The DNA here is from genome assembly GCA_030142095.1 of Rubus idaeus. Lineage (NCBI taxonomy): Eukaryota > Viridiplantae > Streptophyta > Magnoliopsida > Rosales > Rosaceae > Rubus > Rubus idaeus. The sequence goes on along the minus strand of CM057968.1, from coordinate 31,274,846 downwards.
ATTGGATAATTAATTAAGAGCCACCTGGTCCAACAATGCGTCTTATATACTCTTCTAGTATTCGCCACTTCGCCAGCAATTTGGTACCATTGTTTCACACAATCATCCCTACCTAATATATCTCTCACGAGTCGTGCAAGGCTATATAATAATTTTTCGAATTGGGATATGCGATATATAGCAAAAGCTCTCAATTGCAATGAATAAGACAATTGAAAAGCATTCTTAACCCCATCATACAATACCCAATTCACACTAAACAAATTGATCTTATAAAAAAGAATTATTCTTTTCTATTTTAGGTACATGTACGTATTATTCTCTAAACGGTCCATCATATCACATTAATGTAAATATCATCATAAAAACCGTTCTAAATAATCATACTTAAGCAATTTTTTATTTCACTATAACTTACAAGTTCAATTAGGTTGCATGAGAATTAGAATAGGTCAAAGTTCGATTTTTTTGGTATAACAAAAAAAAAGTCATAGTTTTAACTTTCAAATTACCCATCTAGGTAAAAAAAAAAAAGTTAACTAAATCCTGGCATAAAAAAGAATATACCCTATGATATCGCCGGCGCGTCCAGAATCCAGGAATGCATATTCTGGATTCCCTTGTACGAAGAGAAATGAGGTGAAGGTGTTAGAATCCAATTGGTCCTACTCAGAGTCACAGCGCGTGGTAGAGGGCAGGCGTAAACAGAGGGATTGTGGATTAGGATGAGATAAGTAGTTGGCCCTCCGAGGCCGTGAAAAGCTACATTCATGATCATACGCAACGTGGGCACCGCGCGTGCACACACGCTCATACAAGATTCCCTCACCTCTAAGCCCTCTAGGAATCCCAGGAATATTCGGACTGGACAGAGAAATGAAACTAAATATCAGCAACCGAGAAATTAGCAGATATAGAAAGAAAATGGAGTCAGTCAGTCTTCGATCTTATCCGATAAAAATTAGAAACAAAAACCAGAAAAAGGGTGGGTGACGTCATTGACAGCCCATAAATAGGCAACGAAAAGCGAATCAGAATTTCATACCATCGAATATTCAACCCCCCAAAAAATATTTTTTTAGGAACAAAAAAAAAAACCAATCATAGATTCGCTTCTGTGTACGCGACGCCACGACCACGACCTCGACATCCATCTCTTTCTTTCTTTCCTTCCTTCTCTTCCTCTCTCTGCGACGATAAAAGGCCCTCAAAATTTCCAACTTTTAAAAATCTAGAAACTTGTTTTTGACACTTTTGTTGGTTTCTTATAAATAATTTGGTTCCGGGTATTATTTTTGGGTCTGCGAGATTATTCCGTTTTCTGATCCTACTTAAATCCCATATATATATATATATATACACCCAATTTTCTCCTTGTTCGGTTCTATCAATGCTTGGGAGTTGGGACAGCAACCACCTTCTTTCTCCTTATAATCACATTCACAATTTCACATCCCATCTCTCTCTCTGATTTAACCCACAAATTAGAAAAGGACATAAAAGAAACCAAGTGAAACCCAGAAAAAAAGAGACAAAGCTAATGGAGTCTACGGAGGAAATGCAGGCTTCCAAGTTGGGGTTTCGAGACTATGTGAAAGCCTTGGAGGTAGAGAGGCAAAAGATTCAAGTTTTCCAAAGAGAGCTTCCTCTCTGCTTGGAGCTTGTGACTCAAGGTACATACCCTTTTCGATTTCGAGCTTAATTCGTTTGTTTTTGTAAGTCCATTGTTGATTTTGGTGGGTTTGTAGCTATTGAGAGGTGTAAGCAAGAGCTATCGGATAATAGCACAGAGTATAGGCATGGGCAATCCGAGTGTTCGGAGCAGACTTCAAGTGAGGGACATGCGTTTGCGGAATTTATACCCTTAAAGAGGACGTCATCCTCTGATAGTGATAATGATGAGGAGCTAGAAGAGCCTGATCACCAGCCTAAGATTAATGACAAGGATAAGAGTATTAGCGGTGACAAGAAGAAATCAGACTGGCTTAGATCTGTTCAGCTCTGGAACACAACCCCAGATCTACCTCAAAAAGAGGTACTGACTAAAAAAAAATTCATTCTTTTTATTTGGAGCAAATTGTAATTGGTTGCTTAGTAATTTGGGGTGAAAGAGTAGGAAATGATTGAATTTTGGGTTGTTTGTCATTGCAGGAATTGCCTAGGAAGGCGTTGGTGGTGGAGGTTAAGAGAAATGGGGGTGCTTTTCAGCCTTTCCAAAGGGAGAAGAGCATTGGAAAGACTAATGGAGCTGTGGCCAAATCGCCTGCTTCGGCTCCGTCCACCAGTTCTACCGCTGACGTTGTCAGCGGTGGAAACAGCAAGAAGGAAGATAAAGAGGGGCAGAGGAAACAGAGGCGGAACTGGTCGCCGGAGTTGCACCGCCGGTTCTTACATGCCCTTCAACAGCTTGGTGGTTCACACAGTATGTTTTTGAAACTCTTCCATGTATTTGAGATTAATTTAATGAGATTGAATTGAATTGAATTGAATTGGATGTGTATCTTATGTGTGGTTGTGTGATTGGTTTTTCTTTCAGCTGCTACACCTAAGCAAATTAGAGAGCTGATGAAGGTTGATGGGCTTACTAACGATGAAGTCAAAAGCCATTTACAGGTTTGTATATTTGATTAGCTATCTGTTTTAATAATCATGTCTTACAACCCTGCCATACTTTTCAGAAATTGGAATTCATTGGTTATACCAATGGTTTTATAAATATCTATACAAATTTGCCTTTCATTTGTTAAATGAACTCATAAAATGATTTGTGGTATTAATATGCATGTCCTATTAACTCAATTCATGCTATTAGTCATGAGTTTTAAGGTATTAATACTGTTGTTATTGGTCTTGGGACTAACTGAATCTTGCATTGCAAGTTCTACTGGTTATGACATAAAAGAGACCTATTTAAAAAGCATGCGTTTCAGCAAATTGTGGATTTTTATTGAACTGTTCATCAATTAGGCCGAGTCTAATTTCTGTCTTCTTCCCATTTTTACAGAAATATCGTCTACATACGCGAAGACCAACTCCAACAATCCACAGCAATAACAACAAACAACAAGCTCCACAATTTGTGGTTGTGGGAGGCATTTGGGTGCCACCCCAAGACTACAATGCAGCAGTAGCAGCTGCAAACACAGCTTCAGGCGAAGCAGCCAGAGTAGCTGCTGCAGCAGCTAACGGGATATATGCACCCGTGGCTTCAACACCTTCCACGGTCACACAGGTGTCACCAACAGCAATGCATAGACCGCGACCGAAGAAACCAGAGCCCTCTTCTCATTCGGAAGAAAGGGCCAGTCATAGTGGTGAAGGTCGCGGTCACTCCAACTCCACGGCCACATCACCCTCCTCCACTCACACCCCTGCTTCCCCGACTGTGTTTTAAAGTTTTTAGCATGAGAAATGATGTAAAATTTTGTAACCAGCCTTATAGAAATTTATGTCCTTATGATCAGGTTCTGACGCTTTATCCACTGTTCTGTTTTTTCTCTCTTGTTGTGTGTGTGAATTTTAAGATGCAGAGGTGTTGGATACTTGGATACCAGGGATAGTGACAGTAAAGTTTTTGAAGTTGAATAAATTATACACAGAATTTGGAAGCAGAACAAAAAATAACTCTGGCGTGAGCACGCCAGTATTACACTCTTTGGTTCATTCTTTGTTCTATGTGTATGGACATTTGCATAGCAGCTGTTTATAGTTAAAACTAAAAACGTTGAAAGGCATACGAGTATTGTTTGGTAGAGCGTAAAAATTGAATGGTACGTTCTTTACCCAAGAGTACTGCTAGAGCCTATAAGATTCTTATAAACTTACTGTGGTAATTAATGTCCTGCCTCTGTGAATTACTCTCATGCTTTTTACCAAGCATCTGCAATTTTCATCGAATTAATTGAACTACAAAGAATGTCAATGCTTACAAGCTAATTAAGTTCCACATCTGAATCTGTCCGATTGTCAAACAGCCAAAGAAGGTTTGGTGAAAAAGGGTGGTCTATTCATATATAGCTATTACTTCCTGAGGGAGTTAAAGCCTTTATTGATAAGAATGGAATGATCATCTTCTACCTGAAAAATATATAAAAATGGGAACGCAGGGGAATCTTGACCCTAAGAGAAACCTTCCTACCCAAGAAAGTAAACAAATCAGAGGAGTTGCAGATCTAATCAAATCTTTTCTGTTCGTAGGAGAGAAAAGAAAAATAATGAGAACATTCCAGATTGGCACATTTTGTTGGATCCACATCAAAATTGTATGCTTACATACGTACATATCATGCTTCCCAACAATCCTCTCAACACCTATAACATTAGAAAGAGCATTTTGGGTTGAACAAGTTATTGTTAGCCTAAAATTAGGTTTTGGGTAATTAAGCTAAATTAGTTGTTAATTCATTTTCATTCTAGCCACGTCTTGGCATGTTTCATGGCTTCATTGATGGAATTTAACTGTAATTAGTGTATAAACAAATTTATTGACATTTCAAGTGAAGCCATTAAATACATTTGAACCATTCCAATAGTGAAAGGATAAGTTTTAAGATATTATGAATGGACAAGTCTTTTCGTGAAGATGAAGTACTCAATGATCCAAATTTCCTTAATATTTTGTCTTTTACTTTGTTCATATCACAAACATCTTTAAATCCAAACAACAAATCAAGCGTGATAAACATGACAGTAATGATACCTAAAAATCAATATTATCATCGTATTTTATCAAGAAAAGCGGCAATCAATACTATCATGTTGAGCAATAAACAATTCTAATTTGTTCTATTAACTTTAAATTTAAATTTTAGAACATCGCATACTTTGGCGCATAATCCGAAACATCACATATTTGATATTTGGACGCATATTCGAAATTCTAAAATGAGATATGCATAATTGCATGGCGGTGAGCAGTCAATTTGAAAACGTGGCAAGCAAGAATATTATAATTTTGTGAATTGTCAAGACACACAAGACACATGGGACAAAAGGCTATGTAGTTGGAGTTGGAGGAGTTAGCTAGCTTTAGCTAATTTAATTTATAGCTTATCGCATTATGAGTCCATACCATACTAGACAACAAAAGTAATATCTGTGTAAAATTTATGGACCACTTCGGAATATTCCATATTATTCCGGACAAACAATTAGGTATTTGCTTTAAATTATTCATCAATTATGGAATAGGAAATTAATGTGCATATATATTATCAAAGCTAAATGCAATGTGCTAGTATATTCTGCATAAAATTTAGCTTATCTTTCTGTGGACGAGAACCAATCAGGGAAGTTTTCTGATCCCCAAGAATCTTACCTTGTCCAAGATTCTACCGATCCTAAGAGATTGATTAAAATTAATCAAAGGAAGCTAACTGGTCACATATATGGAGGGTCACTTTCACTAACTAGCATACAATAAGTCCCAGCTCATAGATGCCAAGTATATACAGATTGTAGATGACTTGATGAAGACTCATCTACCTATCATGACCGGCTTTGCCTTTGCTTATAAACTATGATTGATTCGGGGTTTTCTTTGGTCTTGTTTAGAGAGGAACAAGTACCATTGTAATGCGCGCATTCTTGATAAATTCGAAATACATATAACTTATGCGTAAGTTTTATATATTGTTACAAAGTTGAAATGTTTTTGCATTTTAAGAGTTGAAAGGCGAAGTTGACTATATTTGAGATAAACTTCAAATATATCATCAGAATCATAAATTTTTAAAATATTTATATATATAGTTTGAGATAATTCATCGAACACATTACGACTATTTTTATATAAAAAATTATGCATTCTACAGAGAACGAGTCTTTTAACAACGTATAGTTCGATCCACTTCCGATCCACAAAGGGGACAAGTAGCTAGTCCCCAAGGTACGTGTTCTGGAAGATGGATCCTTGGAAGGTGGAGTTGGCCCTGGGGTAAAGGGGCTAAGATTCAATAGAAAAGTGTCCCTTGGGTGAATCTAAGGGGCAGTGACTCTTTCTGTTCTTGAATTAAATCAAAAGGCTAAAAGGAATCAATGCAAAAGACATTTCTTGGTTCGTTGAATATATGATTGAAAATGTCATCATAATGAGGATATTCAGCATATATTCTAATCACCTCCTGAATTTTTGGCCAAAAAAAAAAACCACCTCATGAAATAGTATAGTTTATCCACTCTCTCATACATCCAAAACATGCATATTAGTTGGGTGAATTTACTAATATTTTATTTACTTGAATGAACCATGCCATTTCTCTTATATTTTTCACATTAAAAATTAAAACGGAAAGATTTCGTATATATGGTGATGTCTAGTCAACACTTAATATATTACATGAATATTACATGGATATTCTGTCTCTTTGTTTCTCTAGACAAATTTGATCTGGACTCCAGTAAATTAACCGCAAGCTTCCCACCCTAAACCAACTCTGATTAAGTATTAGTCTTAATATCGACCTCTGTCTATTTCTTTTAGAAGAATAAATTTTTATATCTTTATTTAAACTAAAAGATGATATAAAATGGGAGCGACAAACTGTAATATCTCTCTTATTCACAACTCGAATAATAAGAGAACTACATACATTACAAGAAATAAGGAAGACATAAAACATAACTCCAAAGCGGTCACAAATACAATTTTTTTTATTTATTATCAACGGAGCTAGCTAGGTTGACCCAAAATGAATGTGAATCTTAAGGTGGAATATTACCCAGAGTCCACTAAATGTGCTGGCTGATGTGGTTGGTATATAAATCGATCAAAGTCATCGAAGGAACAATATATTAGTTTTGCTGCCGACACTCAGGTAGTACCGTAGTAATGTACTACTCTTTTCCGTCCAAAAAAAAAGTACTACTCTTTTATTATTGACAAAAAAAAGAAGAGAGAGGCTATACTTTCTCAATATATATTTTTATCATCAAATTTGGTGAATGAATTACGATGCATGGCAGCATGAGTTAATACGTTTAGTTAAAAATAATGTGAATTATGGTAGTTTTTTTTTAAAATGAATTATGGTGGTTTAAACTACTGGCAAATCATTAGGTAAACGTAATTATTCAATATAGCATTGCTCAAACAAACAGACCCGTCTAGAAACGAATTTGCGAACCTATGTTGCAATGCATGGCCATTCCAATGTGTTTTACCATCGAACGCTAAGACAATTCGGCAAAATTTGCAAGTCTACATCACAACATTTTTATATATATTTATTTATTATGAAAAAAAAGGGAATAAACATAAATAGTAACGGAGACCAACAAAAACATTGGTTTCAGGGCTGATACACGACCTGACTTTGTGTTTAGGGTGTAATACAGTTTAACCGAGGCAGTGGTATGCCCAGCACATACCCGAGTTCAAGTTTCACAATTTTCACATTTCTTTAACTTTAGTTCAAGGGCTTCATTTCATGTGTTTCAAGCTTTAAAAATCGGGCGGCCCTGATCTTAGAATTAGTAACAGAGAATCTCTACGATTGGAACAATGATCGCGACCTAGTTTGGGATTGTGTTCCTAGTCATGGCTGACGGAACAGCATCTGGTACCACTTAGTATCGCAGCACTTTGCTATTGTACTGTGTATGTTCATGTCTCTATTCTCTCCCCTTGAGGACACAAACTCGACTAAATTCATTCACGCATTGTTTTACGAATCAAACCAGGATTGGTTGGTTGGCCCTTCAAGGCTTCGAACAATGGTCTATATGTGGGATGAGTTGATCGTTTCCTTGTCATTGTTGACAATCCAATGTCACATATATGCTTAATTATATATAATTAATTAGCTCCTGCTCATCATAAACGAAGATGCAATTTCAAAGACTCATTCAGTCAGTCCCCTCAAGGACGCCAAATCGTCCAAATGCATTCCTGGTTATTATTCTTTTGTTGTTTACAATTAACTAATTAATTAAAGTAGGTTTATTGGAAAATACAGTACTTGCACTAATCACTCATGCATGTATATACGAAAACCGGCCAGGTTCCTTTGAGGTAGTCATTGTTACTAAAATAGTAACAATGGCCATATAAAACAGGCCAAGACTGTTAACTAGCAATTCACCAAGAAGAAGAAAAAAATCGACCTTTAATTAGCTAATTGGCCCAATAAGCAAGAACTAGTTGAGCAAAAAAAGGCAACCTTCCCATTATTTTGGAATTTGAATTCTGAATGTTGGGGCCTCTAGTTGACTCCTATATGCTGTACTTCTAATATGTAACCCAGAGGCCAAGCTTGCTGGGCCTTGAGATTGCAAAGGAAAACGATTGAAACAGAAAGAGACAATTTCATTTACAGATCACAAGTTGGATGAATGTACATGTATACATACTTAGAGCTTTGAAGTTTGAAGGAACTCGAGTGTGGATCTGCAAGTAAGAATCTTATTCAAGATTTCGAAAGTGGCGGCACGTCTAGCGGTACACCGGGAGTTGGCTGTAGAACCTGTGCATCTGGTAATTCCTTGGACAAAAGTTCCTGCATTAAATAACCGCAGCTTCAATCACCATATTGCAGGAAAAATCTAATAGTACTTAACCAGACCTAAACGGGAGCAGTTGTGCTGCTTCATACTTCATAATGACTGATGCTCCTAATAATATAAATGATTGCACTCTAATGTTACTATGGTTATGAAAATTTATAGTACAAACTCAACAAATCTTCCACATAATAGTACAAGATTTACGTAAGTTTACAGCATATATATGGATCGAGAAAAAATTCACAGCATGACCATCAGGCAAAAGGTAACTAGACTCACTATAACAACATAGAGAATTGAGAAAAAAATTTAACTAGGGGAATTGAATGCCTCCCAAGTTTACCGACTTATCAAGCTGAGTATTCATCACAGTTCATATATTCTTCATAGTAATAATGATCGACTGAAATCTTTATATCAACAACGAGTATAAGAAGACAACCTTGAATGATTCTATTGTTCCTTCGGACTGAATTATACTAGCAAGCAACCCTTTGCTATCCAACTCCCCATTTCTCATAGGAACAATAAACCTACAAAATGTAAAACACAGTTGTTGGCTCGCTTACAACGAAGGCATCTTTATATATAAGTCAGGATTGAGGCAAAAAGAATTTGTACTTGGCGTGCAGAAGCTTTGCAAGTTGAACTGCATCTTCCTGTCCCGAGACCAAAGTAAAATATGGCAGAAGCTGCTTTATGACCGGTGTGATTACAATGTCAGCCCTTTCCTTCTCCAGTAAACCAGTATTGTATACACAATGGGGTTCATAGTAAAGAGTAAATTTCTCTTGTGGAGAAATGACGAGATATCTGGTCCAAATATTACATTAAAAAAAAAATCTTGTTAACTAAAAACACATTACAGCAGATAAGGAACAAGCTCTAGATAAACATGTGCTTAAGTGAAAAGTAAAAGAACATATTACAGCAGAATAGAAGTGTAACATCCCTTGAAAATGGAATTGACCAGTGTCACATTTGCAGTGAAAGAAAATTTACCCGTTTTCAGGGCGCTGCCAAGGAGGACCGAGAACTGGCCCTGCAGTGGCCTGAACTTTGACTTTAGAACCATTTCTTGCTTCAATTGTGGAGCTCTGACCGGGTTCGAGATATGTGACCTGAAAAGGATGATTTAGAGTAAGTCAGCAATTCAATGGCATTATGTGACCTGAAATGACATTCAGCAGTTCAAATTGAATACACTTACATTGCTGAAAAGGGGATCCAACAATGGCTTTGCATTTGGTGTAGCTATTACTCTTAGAGTTGGGTACTTTTCAGAGAGGGGCTTTAACGTCTTCAAATGGCAGTGATCATCTAGGCTTTGTGTAATTAGTAAGCAATCAACTTCTGGAACATCACTTAGCTGCACTAAGGTTGCACACCAATTTATCAATTCCATGCAAATTCTCCAAAAGAAGCTACTTCAGCTATATAAAATCTATATCCCAACCTAAAAGAGTACCTGGAAATTCTTCAAAAACTTCTTGGCAGCATCATAAAGCCAGGGGATTCCAAAGTCCAAATTACCCACCAAGATTGGATCCACCAATATTTTCACCCCACCCACATCCCACAACCAACTATTTCCCTAAAGAGAAAAGATTGCATATTTAGTTCAAGAAATGCTCAAAATCAATCAAATACGAGAAAGACCAATAAGAAAATGAAAACCCACCTCCAAGTAAGTGAGTTTGAAGCCATCAGAGTCAGACAAACTAGACGTAATTGCGTTTTCCTCAGAAACCACAGCAGAAGCAACCCTACCCCTCCTGCAAATGTGTGAGTGAGAGAGAAGAGACCTGGACATTGAAATTCTCAATGGTTTGAAACTCGAGCAAATTGGAGTGGTGCTAATAATAGGGGAGTGAGCGAAAGGGGATAAGGCTGTTTTGTTTGAACATGGTTTGGGAAGAGAGCTGCACTGAGCAACAGCCATGGTGGTCTTCCCGCGAATTTAGAGCGTCTTTAACGACTAATGAATTGTGTAGTTATTAGCTAATCGTTTTCTTTCCCCAAAATTCAGGAAATTTCAAATGGATTTGATGCTGCCACTTGCCACTTGCTCACACCACAGCAACACAAAAGAGACTTTTTTTTTTCCTGGTCAACACATTATAGACTTTTTTCTTTTCTTTTTTGATAAAACATAATGTACTTAAAATGAATCTGAGACTAGCTCTTGAAGGAATTAAAGGTAATCTAATTCATGAAGAAGATTCATATTGTAAGAATGAGAGCTTCTCACTTCTCACTAAGGAGGAAATGCTGCACAAAAGAGATATTAACTCTAAACATTACATCCAGTACTCCCAAAAATGCATGAGGAAGCCATTAATCTTGCTTTGTTTTTGTTTCCCCTGAAGGCCTATATATGGAGGACAAGAACACTTTACAATTAGTTTTTATGTACATTTAGGTCTTGAACGCAAGTTCTCTTTCCCATCTTTTTGGATTGTAAGGTATAATACTCGCGATTTTGTAACCGTCGGATCTTGGAAACTCATCACCAGAGGGGACTTTCTCATGCCAAACAAATTCATTTTCATGTTCATGCTTCCTGAGTAATTCGGCAAGATTATCAGTTTCCTTCTTGAAAATAGATTTCCATGATTCTTCACCCGGTATCTTTCTTTTCGCATTAATCAGTGCACATCGAAGAACTCCAACAGCAGCCCCGAATTGGCCATCATTCTTCAGGCTTTCAGCCAAGTATATCTGACTTTTTAACTCATGTAGCGCTTTGCAAGATGTGATGAATTCCTGCACAAACCAGAAAGCGCATCCAAAAAGGAAAAGAAAAAACAGTGGATCAGTTCAGAACTGATCACTCAAGGTGAAACATTATCGATCTTTCTCCCAAAATTGAAATGTGCACATACCACAAAGCGTGAAGAGAGATCTTTGCATTCCATGGTAGCTGCATGTAAAGCACCTGCGGCTTCCTCAAGCAACTCTACAACACCCTGGTGCAACTTTGCCAAAAGACCCACATTTGTACCTTTCTGTTCAGCCCTCTTTATTGTTACTGCCTATTACAGTTACATAAACAACTTCAATTATCGCAAAGAACAGGGTGAAGAAAAATCTGTTGATCTGTTCATATACAAGGCAAAACAAGGGAAGACGGAAAGACTGACCTGGGCCTCAGCCAAACAAATAAGGCTCATGACAGTGGACACAGATGACACAACTTCTGGTGGCCTTTCCACAGGGAGTGAAGGCTGTAGAGAAGGAAGGACCTCATTGGCAAGATGGTGATAAACACCAGAGGCTTCTCTGAAAAGGGTCGCAGATTTCAAAAGGTCTATAACAAGGCAAAGAAAATGGTCAAGTAATTGCATCCATGGTCATAACAGAAAACAAAGTCTAAAGTACAATATGATGGTAAGATCGCATCCCCTACCTGATGGAAGAACTTCTGATGCTCTCTCCCGAAGGATTGCACCATAAAGGAAAAGGGTCATACCAATCTCAAATCGCAAGTTATCAATTTGAAAATATTTTGGACCGCCAAACTTAAAGAAAGATGATGAACTAAGAGCACTAGTCCATTGTATCTTAAGTCGTGAAGTGCATTGAACTATCTGGTCGTTGCTGCTGACCAAATCAACATGGAAAAACAAATTTTCCAACAATGGAAGATACAGCTCTAGTTTTTGAAGAACCTGATACATGAAAAAAGAATACTAGATAAGTAGGACAGTATATGCAACTAGAGACTGGATCACACAATCACTAGATGCAAACGACAAGAACTAATTTGTACCAATGCAAGCAAGTTCTTTGTCTACATTATCTCACAACCTAAACATGAAGATTGAAGGATAACGATTTACTCATATTAGACTAAACACAGAGACATGAGTTCAAGTCTTCAAGAGACAGAGTATTGTCTAATGTCTATAAACAACTAAACAAGAGATTTTCATAAACTGACAAATTACCTGTTGAGAATGAGAAGTTAACCCTCCAGACATTTCCCTTGCAATGGCCTTAGTAATAGGGCTGCTCTTATTAGTGGACTCCTCAAGTATTCTACGCTTAGAGCTCAACTCTTTCAGTTGTTCAAGTGTTGCAGAATCACGAGCAGCATACGCCTCTTCAAACACAATCTGTCCCCATTAAAAACACATCACTTGGGAAGTCATTAACTATACATAAAGAACAAGTAGTGATGCTGAATTTATAATTAATTAAACAGAGATGAACTTTTGTGCATTCAGCCCCAAAAGCTAAGTCCCCCAAATTGAGTACATTTTCCCTCAATATAAAAGCGTATAGTTTCAATCAAGAATGTTCTCAATGTCATGATATTAAATTTACTCTCTTTTTCTAAACTTTCTCTTTTGAGTCCCAAACTATTCGCACAAGAAACTCAAGGAAACCCAACTGGGTCCATGCAAGTTCACCACTTTTACAATCTCAGTATTACCAAAGACGACACAAAAATCACACCTTTTGAATTACTCTATACAATAAGCTCACCATCACCAGTCCACGAAATCAAAAAACCAAGAAGACCCAAGAAACATAGACTCAATTATTACAAAAAGCAGGTAAAATTTAAGGCACCCAGAAATTACCTTCTTAGTCTTCAGCTTCGCCGGGTCTTGAAAATGCAGCATCATCGTCGCCTAAGTAAATAAAGCTCTGAAACCTTACAGAGCTCTTCGATAATAATCATACAAGAAACTCTCTCGTCTTCCTCTCCACTTGTGAATCCCTGGGATTTCTGGTTAATTTTGGTGAAGAGTAATTCAGAGTTCAGTCCTATCCTCCAAGAAACTCCTAGTATAATAAATCAACTTCTGAATAAAAACCAGTTTAATTGAGCTAAACGGGTTGGAATTCGGGTCGTTTTCTGAGGACTCTTTCCTATAATTTTTTTTTTTGGGGACTCTTTCCTTTTGGTTTCGTTTCCTTCTCAACCAAGGTTTCGATTATTAAACTGGACTGGGCCCGCGGGTACGCGCTCTTCATGCGGATTCGAGCTTCGGCAATGAGTCTCTCATTTTTATTTTTATTTTAAGGATGTCGACCAATTTTTATATTTTTTATTGTGGGAAAATTACACTTTTATTCTAATTTTCAATTCAAATTTTTTTTTTCAAAGAATAACATGAAACGGAAAATTCTCCCAAATGCTACATCAACTTCTTAGAAATTTGTTTATATAAACTATTGCCAATGGGTTCATTATGTACACTTGGTGCAGTTCTTTAGTTAATTTGTGCAACTCAATAGTCGTTTGTATTTTTAGTATAATAATTTTGTTGGTACCTATAATTTAAGTCATTAGACTCATTAGTGCTTATGTGTCTCATGTAAATAGGAGTGACTTTAGAGCAAATATATAGGACCTAAACTTGGAATTTCTGGATTTCATTTATTTCAAAGCCATAAATGTCACATACAATAATTTTTTTATACTTGCACGGTTGCACCATAAATTAGTGGCCAAATATGTCGAGAAAAATCAAACTCGCTCATTAGTACATTTGGATTATATTTGGTAAGTGGCATAACTTAAATATATAGTTTCCAATGTTTCCATAATGGAAAACTATATGGATTTGTATGGTAGTAAGCATACTTTTTTTTTTACTAATCATAGTAAGCATACTTAAATTAATATGAGAAAATTTGAATGTATGTTAACGTATCTCATACGAACAATTATAAATTTTAAGATTTAATTACTCAAACAATAACCTATTTACTCTAATGAAGACTTTATTTATCTTAACGAGAGTTTTTTTTGTAGTTACAACATGAGTTGTCGAAATAATATGTGTTGGCAAGTCGCAAAATATTACAATTACTATTTTTAGGGCCGTTTGGCTCACGAAAATGAAATAAAAGGAAATCAATTCATTGCGCTTTCCATAAGCATGAGAAACTGAAATTGTCATTAGTATAATTTTATAAATAATTATTTTAGTCATAAAAGTAATGTAATTAATGCTAAATTAGTGTAATAAATGCAGGAAAATAAGTAGGGAAAATGATTCCCTTAGAGTAGGAAATGAACCAATTTTTTTTTCTTCCAATTTTTCCTTCCTTCATGAAAATATTTATTTTCCTTTTGCATTTCAAACATTAGAAAAAGAATGCGTTTTCTTTCTTATGACATCAATTTCGCGAACCAAACGAGACATTCAGACTTAGTTATTCAAACGAGAACCGAATTTACTTTAATGAGAACCTTATTTATCTTAACAAATATTTTATCTTCTCATTATGTATGAAAAATGTTAACACATCATAACCTTACTCTTTAAACATGATTAAGATTTATTTATTTTTTGCCATGGAAACATGATTAATTTTGTATCATAGCACGCATAGCTTAAACGCAGCGTTTTGGAACCCCAGCGAGGCAGCGAGGGTGTTTCTTTGTCCAGCAAGACTTGCCGTTTATAGAGATTCTCAGTTTCCGCTTTCCAAATAAAAAAGCAAAGCAATGCAATGCATCCGTGCTCTAAAATTTCAGCACCAGAAGAACCCCCACCAGTAGTAGTAGTTGTTGGGGGTTGGGCTTTCCTTTAAATACTGGTCTCTGGTGGGAAATTCAAACCAAGCACATATCCGGCTCTCTTCTCCCTAAAACTCTTCCACACCAGACGCTGCGTATCGTCTTCCGATTCCGTCTCCGGCTCGCATTTCCGAGACGGTTGAAATTTCTTAGTGTTGGTTAGCGATCACCGCGAGCCGCACGATGGCCGAGAAGCAGCTGATCGTGGTCGTCGAAGGCACCGCCGCCATGGGGCCCTACTGGCCAACCGTCATCTCCGATTACGTCGAGAAGATCATCAGGTCGCCATTTTTTATACTCAGTTAATCGTTTTGTTCGTTTTTTGAATGGTTAGGGTTTCGGCTTTTCTATAGTTGAGTCATTTGTTTGCTTGTTACGTTTTCGTTTTTGTGATTTATCAGTTTGGCTGCTCTGAATTGAACTTGATTTGAAATTCCACTTTTGGACTTGAACATGTTTCACTCTGTAATTGGTTCCTGGGGTTGGGAACTTGAAATCATAAAGTTATAGTTCAATTTTGAAATTGGAGGCCGGGTATAGAGGAACCTGATAAAATAGTTTAGTGAACCGTAGAATTTCCATTTAACCATATGAAGCCATGCAATACTTATACAACTAGTGATGGAAGCTGAACTTATGGTTTATGTATTACTGATCATGGATATGAGTGCATGATTGTTTCTGTGGCGTTAGAAACTTGGAATTATAGAGTTTTTAGTTCAATTTTGAGTTGGCATATAGAGGAAGCTGATAAAAGAGTTTAGTGGACCATGGAATCCCAATTTCTGAACCCTTACGGGGCAACCATTTATAGACTTGGCTTATCTATACAGTACAAGTCTGACTTTGTACAACTAGTGATGGAAGCTGGATTTATATATGAGTTGTGTATTATTGTCATGGATGTGAGTTCAACTAACAAATTGTCCATTTTGGGTTGTAGAACTTCTAAATTAAGTATTTTCATAAGCTTGTTGATGTGGAGAACTGGAGATTTATGGTATTTGAAACCTCAATTTCACGTAAATGTTATTCATGACAAATAATTAGTTATCCTAATTGATTAAGAAGCTAGCAGCAGTGATACATCTCTGTGATGCTGAACTGTTGCTTGTTGGCATGCGATAGAATTAAGTCTTTTGATTTATCATATATCTATATATAAATATATCACTTCCCTGTATCAATATCAAGCTCCTTACAAATTCTGCACACAACACAAGCAATTCACTGAGCCAACTCTACGTCTCCTCCCATAGTCAAATAGAGGAGAGGATTAATCCTCAGGCATTTTGAAGTGTGAATCATGCTCCAGTTCATAGGAGTGAGCATACTGGCGCAATGTCTATTTTTATTTTGATAGCTTTTATCATCATCACGTTATTATTATTATTATAATACCACAATTGACCACTTATGATTTATATGTGGTTGATAAGTCAATAATGGACAGTTTTTCATTTTTGTTTGATAGTCCATCAAGTTAGAATCTTTCGCAGACGTGTCAATAACTAGAGAAAAAGTACACACGTGCTTGTCAATGAGATTAACATAGATAACCCTGAGGTTGCCAATGCAATCTTAAAAAGAGGATCTCCAATTCTATCACACAGAAATCCTTCATGGCTGAGAAACAACTGATCATTGCTGTTGAAGGGACAGCAGCAATGGGTCTCTTCTGTAAACCCATTGTTGTAGATTATTTAGACAAGATTGTGAGATCTGTTATTTTGCTTATAAGTAATTTTTCTATTTTTTTCCTATCTCTCGTCTCGTATTCATGAAGTAGCATTCTTTTCTCTCTCCATTTTGATGTAGGTTGTAGAAATTGCAAGTTCTCATAACCTTTACTTTTAAAGAGTACTTATGAATTGTGATATATATGTTTTTTGTTCTGTCTTGTTTCTCTATCAGTTCTGTAACTTGTGAGATGCATGAATTAATTTGGCTGATTAGTTGTGAGGTCCAGCGGATTAGGTTTTCTCATTTTCAGCTACTTCCTGCAAAAAGAGAAATCCTTGGAAGATCTCTTTTTTACACCATTATAGAATATAAAAATATGTGTAGAATAATTGGTTACATTAAATGGTCAAATGTTGAATAACAAGCTTCTTATGTCTGTTTTTCCTAATAAAGAGATCACATTTTCTTTAAATTATTTATTATTATTTTTTAGTTATTTGAGGGATGCAAATAGTAGTAGGCTTAAATAAGTATGTGGTCTGAAAGATTGTGATTATTGCATTTAAGCCTGGAAAAATTGGGGATTTCTATGAATATCTTGTTTATTTTGGTATACAACTAAAAAGGTACTTTCTTAATATATTCACAGGAAGAAACTTATTTGTTGAATAGCTTACCAACTGCCAACTTTTAAGCTCATTTTTTCTCATATTACTGAACAACTGTTATCATTAGTAATCATTTTTAATCATTTTGGGAATGGTCTAGGTCATTTTAGTGCTTCATGCAACCAGATTGGAAGTTTCAATAGTTTTTGGTCGTGTTTTTCTATCTTATAAACTTTTGGATGTTGGGCTATATATACCAGTGGTGACATTTAAAGTTTGAAAAATTTCCAGTCAACTCTTCTCAGTTTTATACATGATGAAATTTTATCAGGCCTAGTTTCCACTTATAGTTCATTTTCTTGCACATACAAACCTGATAGCTGTGCTTAAGAACTTCAAAAGGTAATAATTGGCCAGCTATATAGCAGCTTAATTGCAGTTCATATTTGGAAGATTAACAATGTTGATAAATTCTATTCCTCTTTCTATGAGGCATTTATGAATTTTAAATTTTTAATACGTTTATTAAACATGCCATTACTTTTTTCTCATTATCATTTGGATTGTTACCTTTGATGACATTATATGTATTACTATTTCTATATGCCAGTTCTGATTGATGTTTGCATGCAGGTGTTTCTGTGGAAACGAGTTAAGTGGTCAGGTATGCATATTTTTTCCATGAAAATGCTGGAATCTCCTTCAAGACATTGAAAAATCTCTCTCCTGAATTGGAGAATATGTTTCTTGTTTATCTTTATATCTGTATTCGAAGGCATTTGACAATAACTTCTAAAGAAGAAACTCTCTTTACTATGGGGCGTTCGATTTAATTGTTCATATATTCTTCTGTTGATCTGAAGTCAGCCTTTCACCTCAGAGCACAAGCTATTTCCTGAAGATGTAGCCATTTAATGTCACAGGCCAGATTGCATTTAGGTGTTATTCATTGCCTTTGTAGGGTTCAAGTCGATCATTATGCCATTATTAATTTATTTCGGTTAACATCCAATTTAGGTGTTTGTGCCTTCTTTGAATAGATCTAAATGATACATTGTGAATAATAAGTTATCAGTTGTCACCATAGACTCATAGACAAGCAAAATTTAACAGTTACTGGAAGATAGCAATAAGAACTTCCTCTGTAAGTTTAGTTCTAGCTTGCTAGCTGTATTTGTGTTTACACATTATTTGGCTTTGGAAATGCAGAAGCCCTCCACTTCTACTGTTGAGATGTCCCTAGTCACATTCAATACTCATGGATCTTATTCTGGTATGTAGTTTTCATTCTTCTTATTCACTGTTACCCAATTATGACTTAATTTATAATTTCATTCCGGGTTGACAACAAATTCTTGTGGGATTAAGATGCTGGCTAGCAGTCCTTTTGTATACTAACCCAATTCAAATCACTGACACAAATTCAAATAATTCTTTAGTAAACTTTATACAAATGTAGTTAGTCTTTGTGCATAATACCGCCTTAAAGTTATTTCGTTAAGTGCTTGTCTATACATGAAACCTTTATATTGGAACACAACTAGATGCATGAACTGAAAAGGTAAGTTTTCCGCTTCCTCTTAGTAGGAAAACTTAGCTATCAACTGGAAGTTGTTCTAGTAATAACTACCACTAATGTCAGAATATCATGCCTTGCATGTTTTGAAGCTCGCATTGCACCTGGATGATGTGCAGAAAAATCAATGTCTTCAGTGCAACCAGCATTAGCTCAGTGTCTATAATTCCACGTCTTTACTGTAACTGATGTTAGCTAAGTTTTTATATATAATCATTAATCCTTTATGCAGGTTGCTTGGTACAACGGAGTGGTTGGACCAGAGATGTAGATCTTTTCTTACAATGGCTTTCATCTATACCCTTAGCAGGTGGTGGTTTTAGTGATGCTGCAATTGCAGAAGGGCTTTCTGAAGCCCTAATGGTATGCTGTATTAGTCTGTCTTAAACCATAAATATGATTTTTCTGTTTATCAAAAAACTAAAGTAAAAATGTGTCTTCGCATGGCTTCCATCTATACATACATAGGTACACACACGCATACACATGCATACATACTTAAGCATATAGTAAATGTATTTTGTGAAATTTTAAGATCTTTGTCTTACTGGTGACTATTAGTCTATGGGAGAGAATGAAAGCATGTTTTGCTGCTAAAGATAAGTCTTGAATTCAAAAAGCCTACAATTTGTTCTATACAAAGAATTTGGAGATATGAGTTAAATTTTAACTTACAAATACTATATGCTGTAATCTGTTGTGATTTTCTATAATTAATTTGAAGTTTAAGGATTGTTATTGACTGCACTCTCATTGTAACATGCTTAACATTTAGTATTCTTACTGATGCATTACTCAGATGTTCCCTACCGTTCAAAATGGAAGCCAAAATCAACAAAATGTGGATTTTCAAAAGCATTGCATTCTTGTTGCTGCTAGTAACCCTCATCCCCTGCCCACACCAGTCTATAGACCACAAATGCAAAATGTCGAGCAGAGTGAAAATATTGATGCACAAACCGAAAGCCGTCTATACGATGCTGAGGCTGTTGCCAAATCATTTACACAGGTTAGTTAGTTTTTAATTCCTATGTTAATGGTGGCTGTTCCTTTTCTCATGAGGGTTGATTATCATCATTAATGTGCCTTAATTTTCCATCCAGTGCTCTGTTTCTCTGTCAGTCATCTGTCCAAAAAAGCTTCCTAAACTCAGAGCCGTTTATAATGCGGTATGATGATGGCTTAACTCTATTTCTTATTTATTGTCCTCCATTTTAAGCTTTGAACTACTGTATATCTTGCTAAGTAAGCATCTTGATGAACCTTCTTTATTTGCCATTGTGCTCTGGTGAGCTTTACAGCTGGACTCTAAAACCACTGCTTAGACTATCATAGTATCATGAACCAAAAATATAGTTCTTTGGTATTCATATACATTTAACCACTATCTCTTATGTTAATTAACATGCAATGAATGTTGAGGATACGAAAGGGAGATGGCTCAAATATTGCCAAATGGAATCTTTCGTTACCAACTTAACTATGGTTTGAGATCACTAGAAACTGGGCACGATAATGACCACTTTGCCAATGCAGGGAAAGCGCAACCCCCGGGCAGCAGAGCCACCGATTGATAATGTGAAAAACCCCCAGTTTCTCGTTCTAATCTCTGAGAATTTTATGGAGGCCCGTGCGACTTTAAGTCATCCCGGAAGTACAACTTTGCCCTCAAATCAGAGTCCTGTAAAGATGGACATAGCTCCTGTTGCATCAGTTACAGGGCCGCCTCCAACTTCTGTGCCATCTGGTAGTTTATGCAGTCAATATGCTTACTTTTTTCTTTTTTTTTTGGTTCAAGAAAAGGTGTTGTAACTGAATGTCTTCTCCTTTTTCTTGTGCAAAACATTTAGTGTTTTTTTGTTTTGTTTAATGAAAGTACTTATGCTTACTTGATTAAGTTAATTATAGCCAGGCTGTTTGTTCATGGTCAATTCTTGCTTGTCCAGCTTGATTCTTGACTTACCCTTTTCTTTTGTTTTCTTTTTCAAATTTTTAGTGAATGGATCCAGCATGAATCGGCCATCAATTTCTGTTGGAAATGTGCCTCCTGCTATAGTTAAAGTGGTAAAAAAATTTATTCTTTCATTTGATTTTCATGGTTTGTTCAATGGAAAGGGAGATTCTTTTCGTTCCTTCTGCTTATTGAAATTACTGAAGTTGTTGTAGACTTCTAATATAGTTTTTTTTAGGAGCCAACTACTGTAAGTTCCATGGTAGCTGGACCTGCTTTTGCACACGTTCCATCTGTACGTCCTCCATCTCAAGGAGTCCCAACCTTGCAAACTTCTTCACCACCTTCTGGTTCTCAAGAGATGATTACAAATAATGAGAGTGTGCCAGATTTGAAACCTATAGTGAGTGGTGCGACACATCAACTACGTCCTGTGGGTAGCATCCTCAATAATATCTCCCAAGCACGCGTGATGAATTCTGCAGCCTTATCTGGAGGAACTTCTATAGGACTCCAAAATATGGCTCAAAATCCTATGGCCATGCATGTATCAAACATGATATCAAGTGGAATGGCATCTTCAGTGGCTGCTGCTCAAAATGTATTTTCATCTTCAGGGCCTCACACTCTTACACAGGTTGCACAGAGCTCAGGCCTGAATTCATTCACTTCAGCTACTTCCAATGTGTCTGGAATTACTAACCTAGGGATGTCACAACCAATGAGTAACCTCCAAGGTGGTGTTAGTATCGGCCAATCTGTTCCTGGCATGAGCCAAGGAAATCACTCAGGGCCGCAAATGGTTCAAAGTGGCATTGGAATGAATCCAAACATGATGAATGGCCTTGGTTCATCAGCTTCCTCCTCTGGAACTGGTACAATGATTCCTACTCCAGGAATGTCTCAACAGGCCCAATCTGGGATACAGTCACTTGGTGCAAACAGTAGTTCAGCATCTAGTGTGCCTTTGTCACAACAGACGTCAAGTGCTCTGCAATCTGCACAATCCAAATATGTGAAAGTCTGGGAGGTAAGTCTAGCATATACTTTAGAAAGAAAAGAAGGTGGGTTTGTAAACTGCCAGTGGAAATTTTTTGATATTAGAATGTCAGGGAGAATTTTTAAATAGTTTTGACTTTCTGGTTGGCTCTGTATTACAGTGTGATTCTGCA
The DNA here is from genome assembly GCA_030142095.1 of Rubus idaeus. Lineage (NCBI taxonomy): Eukaryota > Viridiplantae > Streptophyta > Magnoliopsida > Rosales > Rosaceae > Rubus > Rubus idaeus. Next base: position 31,252,813 of record CM057968.1, on the reverse strand, counting down.
ATCACTTATTATTGAATGATCAAAACACATGCAGGGAAATTTATCTGGGCAGAGACAAGGGCAACCTGTGTTTATCACTAGATTGGAAGTAGGTTTCCAGATGCCTCATGAATTTCCCTTTCACAGTAACTTCGGCTTTTTACCTTTTAAATTACAAATACACCCACATGTTTGGTTAATTTGTGACACTCATACATCTGCAAGTTTTTTCATTCCACAAATCATTATTTTTACAAAACATGAAGCATCTGTATGGCAATGATATGATTCATATCTATTGAAATACAGTTTAGTAAACTATGAGGGAGTGTCATAAAATAAACCACAGAGATGACTGGGACCTAACCACTTGGAGTGTTGTAATTAGCCCATTGATCTTTTACGATATCACTAGTTACTCCATTGTTCGTTATATTGACAAAGGCTTTCTCTCTCTTTTCAGGGTTACAGAAGTGCTTCAGCTTCTGAGACGTAAGTACGGGGAGCTCTCTACTTTCTTGCCAAATACGCTAAATGGAATATATTCAATGCTTTAAAGTTTAAAGTTGCTATCTTTAACCATTTTTCATTTAGGAAACAAGGTTCTAGTTTATCAAAGCTGAAATAATATGTTGTCTGATTTAATACTAGAAAGATATTATGGTGATGTGTTTTGTTAAGTTACCTCTATTATTAGAGTCCTGATCTTATGCAGTGTAGTACACTGGAAAGATGCTGGCCCGATATTGAATGTGTTTTATATAATTATGGGAAAATGCTATGTCATCGACATATTTACTCATCTTAGCTATTTTAGTTGACATGTATTGTGCACTCCTCAGGCTTGCAGCAAACTGGCCACCAACAATGCAAATAGTCAGGCTCATATCTCAGGACCACATGAATAACAAGTAATTTCTGGTTTAGTGAAAACTTTCCCTCCTGTATTTTATATATCATCCAGTCGAAGTACTGACCTAGAGGTGTTCTTTCCTGAGTTTTTCTGATTACACCAGTAAATTATATAATTTCAGGCAATATGTGGGAAGGGCAGACTTTCTAGTTTTTCGGGCAATGAATCAGCATGGGTTTCTTGGGCAGTTGCAAGAAAAGAAGCTTGTAAGCTCTCTCTTATTTTGATAAATCTTTCTACCCCAGCCAAAGTATTCCAATGAGAGTCTTCATGAAAATTTTGATCTTTTCATTACATTCTGGACCTTTTTTTTTCTTTTCTTTATTTCACTTTTGGGTGGTATGGGATAAAGTAAGCACTTATCCACTTTTGAATAAGGGGATTTTCGACTTTGCTCTCAACATTGAAAGGAAAATATAACCCCTAATGCACTTCAATTTGAGGGTAAGACTATACTTTTTGTGAAAGTCCTTATTTTTAATACTCTTCCCATTCCTACTCAATTACTTACAGTTACCATTTTATCCATCGACCATGTTAGTCTTATATATATGAAACTCATCATCTTAGATTAGCCCTTTGTCAGTCTGTAAACTCCGGTCTTGCAGAATAGTTAGTTTTGGAGATGAACCTTTGTTTAATTTTTTTGTCCAAACTCAACAATTTCCAAATTTTGTGATAAACTATTGCCTTCGAGTTATTTACTTGTATATTTGTCTGGATAATGCTCACCTTGAAGGTGGGTTTTAGAATTCCGGATTGTGGTACTCATTCGTTTGCAGCTTCAGGTCAAAGCTAGTCGATGTCTTCTATTTAATTTGACCTTTTATAACAGTTAGTCGAATGAATTATCAATAATAAACTGAGGATTATTTTTCTGATGCAATATTTCTTAAAGCTGATTTTCACTTTTTCAGTGTGCTGTCATCCAATTACCGTCTCAGACGCTACTGCTATCTGTTTCTGACAAAGCTTGCCGCTTGATTGGAATGCTTTTTCCTGGGGTGAGATCGTCATGTACCTATGCCATTTTTATTACTGCTCTGTGATTCCTTATTATTTTCCTTTTTCAAAGTAAAGTTTTAACTGCCACCACTCTGAGCTTGTAGATCCACAACATAAATGTGAGGCACCTTCATTATCAAAAGCAGCTTGCAAAATGAAAAGTAAATCCACAACATAAATGTGAGGCACCTTCATTATCAAAAGCAACCTGCAAAATAAAAAGTAACCTTGTTTTTCGGTGAAGATTTTGTGGGGATGCGTTAAAGAGCTTTCTTGCTTGGACAAGTTGCTTTTGAGTGAAGGTTCCATGCATAAAAAGGAAATTTTATTTGTGTTTTGTTCCAATTTTTAAAATGGAGGCCTGTGGGGTTCTCCAAAACGAGGGTGTGGCTCGGCATTGTAACTTTTTCATAATTTTTTTTAAAGCTAAGTCTACCATCGGTTCAGGATATGGTTGTGTTTAAGCCACAAGTAGCCGGTCAGCAACAGCAAATGCAACAGCAGCAACCACAGCTACAACAAATGCAGCAACAGCAGCCACAGCTACAACAAATGCAGCAACAGCAACCACAGCTACAACAAATGCAGCAACAGCAACCACAGCTACAACAAATGCAGCAACAACAACCACAAATGCAACAACAGCAACCACAACTACAACAGCAGCAGCAGCATCCGCAGATGCAACAGCAGCAACATCCACAGATGCAACAGCAGCAGCATCCACAGATGCAACAGCAACAACAACAGCAGCAGCATCCACAGATGCAACAACAACAGCAACATCCTCAGATGCAACAACAGCAGCCGCATCCTCAGATGCAGCAACAACAGCAGCAGCAGATGCCTCAACTGCAACAGCAGCAGCAGATGCCTCAACTGCAACAGCAGCAGCTCTCCCAGCTACAATCACAACAGCAAATTCCCCAACTGCAGCAACTGCAGCAACAGCACCAACAGCAGCAACAGTTGGTTGGGCAAGGAATGGGTCAAGCTTACGTTCAAGGCCAAGGCCGGTCACAGTTAGTTTCACAAGGACAAGTCTCATCACAAGGGCCCAATATGCCCGGAGGAGGCTTTATGGGTTAAATAAGAGTTTTGACTTGTTAGAAATAGTTGTAGACTGGCATACAACAACTTTATTATCTGCCAAGTAGACCTCTATTGTAGACTGGCATATAAATTTCAGAGACCCATCTTTTCGAAATGAGTATCACACCTTTATATATCTATCTCGCATTAGCCATCAGCCAAGTAGATCTATATTGAGTCAGCTATATATGTAAAAATTAGACTTATCTTTTCAAAATATGCCCGCTGGTGTTCAGTGCTTGCTCTGCGATGCCGGCTAATGGAACTAATAGCCAAGTGATATAACCGAGGGTCAAGTACTCTAGAAGTCTGATTAAGATAAATGGACAAAAAAATTAATATCATATTCCATTTATCTTATTCTGCGAAGGTAAAGAGGTTCACGATTCTCTTTATAATGTTCAAGTGAATGCAGACATTTTTCTGGCATATCTGTTTGTCAAATTCAATCCCCAATTGCATTGCCAGTATGATGATTATTGAATGCGATATATACATGACGTTGCTTTGGCGTAAGATTAAATATAGAGTTTTTATCACTAATAAGGTCTAAACTTGATGCACCGGACATAAATGCGTCCAACTTTTAAAAGTGATTAATGAGGCACTTGGACTTTCAAAAACACATTATCAAGATATCTCCGTTCATTTTTCCTTACTTGCTCGTTAATTATAAGGGTATAACAGTCATTTGACTTATCTCAACTTTCAAAAGTGATCAATAAGGTACCTGAATTTTTAAAAACATCGAAAAAATCCTAAATTATTGATCCCCTTTGAAAATTATCTTTCTGTCCAATACACTAAAGTTAAACTTTGTTGGCGGTAAAAACCCTATATTATATAATAGTTGCTATTCTCTGATTTTGATCAAATCGAGAGAGTATCATGTTAGTGGTATATCGTTCCACTAAAATATCACCATATGCATGTTAAAATAAAATTTGTAGTGATAACATGCCAGTTAGGTCTCATGAATTCTATATTGAAGTTTGTCTTATGATTTTTTGGATACACTACATAATTTCTCATAAATGATATTGATTTGGATGATTAGAGATAAAAAGAACAATCATATCTTTAGCGACGAACTATTCGTCGCTATACGTTATTCAAAAAAATTAGTAAAAACTTTACTTTCTTTTACCGACGAATAAGTTCGTCGCTATACGTTATTTAAAAAAATCAGTAAAAACTTTACCTTCTTTTACCGATGAATTATTCGTCGGCAAAAGTGTGTTTTATATTTTTTTTATGAGAGATTTGTACCGACGAATGTTTCGTCGTTAGAAGCATTCCATAAAAAATGAAAATTAAGTTAAAGGTGAACACAATTTTGCCGCCGAATATTCTCAATATATACCATATATATCTATCATTGATTTATTATTATTATTATTATTACATCTTAAGGTTAAATTAATTAATTAGAAGACTTTTGATACTTACAATCTTAACGGAGTTACGAGCTGCAACAGTTAACATGTCTGCGCATGAGACCACATTGCCATGACAAAGGCTATTGACAGTTGCTTTAATTTCATCGACTACATCGAAACCTCTAATCAAGTTCATATTTGGAATTACCATCTTCTCACCAGTGAAGTAATCAGTGCCATCCAGCAAAACTGATCCACCACAACCCTGCATTTACAACACCTAATTAATTAAGATTATCATAAGTTCGTACTAATCAATGTGTCACATGAATTAGCCAATATTTGTGTGTAGGCGCGTAGGTTTCAAATCTAAAATGTACCGAATTCAACTAACAATTCGTACTTAATGACAAACAAAAGAATAATGCATGTACTATATGAGGATTTTTCTCAAAAAAAGAAACAAGTCGATATTAGCAAAACAAAACAAAAAAAAATGAAAATACCAAAAGTCTTGAAAAATATCTCACATGGGCTACACTTGATCTTATATAACTGAGTTATGATAAAAAAATTGACAAAGATATCCCGATGATGTGTTTTTAGAAGTTCAGGTATCTTATTGATCACTTTTGAAAGTTGAGATATGTCAAATGACTAATATGTCATCATAATGGTCAAGTAACAGAAAATGGACGAAACCCCGATGATGTGTTTTTGAAAATTCATATACTTTATTAATTATTTTTGAAAATTTAGTGTTTTTTTATCCGGCACACCAAAGTTTAGACCTAGTAAGAAAAACCCTTAAATAAAATATGATACTTAACCTTTAATTAATTAATTTTGTGGTAAGCAGTGGCTAGCAGTCACCTTTGGGCTCCCAAAGTGACGGGGGACACTTTAAAGGAGAAAGAATAGACACCACCAACAAAGCATGAAGAGCATCCTTTGCCTTTAATCATTACCCACTGAAACTAATTCCCTCTTTATAAAGCCAGTGTGTTATAATTGTACTGATTGATTATAGGAAGGATCCATTCACCTACCAACAAATAAAATTAATCATCGGTTCAAAACTAGGATAACAAAATAAATAATTGCATAAAATAAAAGGTCTTTGTGTGAAGAAAATTGATAGGGGAGCTTCATGGTGCTTTCGAAAATTGGGTCCTTAGAATCCTTGGTCTGGAACTCTGGATCATTTAGTGGGTAGACTGGTAGCTAGAGTATGTCACAATCCTTGCTTCAGTAACTAGTTCAGTAGTGGGTTGCCATCTTTTCCCATATATACAGAGGGATTTGCCATCTCAACTTAAAATATCTACCGTTACCCCATCTGATTTGCTTTGCTCTACTTATCTGATTAGTCTTAAAAAGCATTTGTGGGGCTAAGCAATGTACATATCCCACATTTCTTTCTATGTTCCATTCTAACATTTTGGCTTAGCTTTTTGGGTCACTGAGTACTATATAGATGATGACGATCACTGAACTCCCACACTGAAAGTGCTCCTCTGTCTTGATTGCAAAAAAGATGGTTACAACTTCTCCTCCTCCAAAGGTGAGCATTACAGCCTTTAGTTAGTTAAACATACACAAAAGAGACTTAGTACTAGTTTTTTTTTTTTTTTTCTCAATTTTCTCTCTGTTTGTTTTGTGTAATCTCCCTATTCCTAAAACTTGGCAGGAGGAAGCTCTTTCAGACAACAAATGGAAGGAGGAGGCAGACACCACTCGCCGAGCCAAATGGTGGTACTCCACCTTCCACACTGTCACCGCCATGATAGGCGCCGGTGTCCTCAGCCTACCATATGCCATGGCCTACCTAGGATGGTACTATACTAGACTACCAAATGACTAAAACCGTGGAGGGGTCTTGTACTCATAGACTAAACCAATTTTCTTCATTGTTTGTGTTATTTCAGGGGTCCAGGGACAATGGTACTGGCAGTATCTTGGTGCATGACCTTAAACACAATGTGGCAGATGATACAACTCCATGAGTGTGTTCCAGGGGTTCGCTTCGACCGATACATAGACCTTGGTCGACATGCCTTTGGACCTAAACTCGGGCCATGGATCGTGCTTCCGCAGCAACTTATAGTCCAAGTTGGGTGTGACATAGTGTACATGGTCACTGGAGGAAAGTGTCTAAAGAAGTTTGTGGAGATGGCATGTTCCAATTGCACACCAATCAAGCAGTCCTACTGGATTTTGATTTTTGGCTCTCTTCATTTCTTCCTTTCCCAGCTTCCCAATTTCAACTCAGTCGCTGGTGTTTCGCTGGCAGCAGCTATCATGTCACTAAGGTATATAGACTTTTAGTTACTTGTCTAACTTTTCACTTCAACTTTACTTCAGAGTTAAAATAGAGTCAATTAGGTTTGGTTTGGTACAAGTCCCTACTGAAAAATGTCTATTAGCTAGTCGCAGCAAATCTGTCTGTGACATGAATTAATGATAAAAAATTGCATGATCAGCCTCGCGAAAAACTCGTTTCTAGTAGCTTTTATTAGCAGATTGTTGATTGAAGATTTAAAGTCCTACTACTTGAATTAAACAACATCACCAAATTTTTTTACTTTGGCTTACTTTGATACACACTGACACTGTAACTAAAAAAAACATTAGGACAACTACAGCTGCAGTAATAATTTCTTCTGTAAAAATGTACTCATTTGAAGTTCTTAGTCATGTGTAGTTATTCAACAATTGCTTGGGCTGGTTGCTTAAGTAAAGGCCGGGTTGACAATGTTAGCTACGCATACAAGAAAACGAGCTCAGCTGATTACATGTTCCGGGTGTTCAATTCACTTGGTCAAATCTCGTTTGCATTTGCTGGACATGCTGTGGCGCTTGAAATTCAGGCCACAATTCCATCAACTCCGGAGAGGCCTTCAAGAATACCGATGTGGAAAGGAGCCATCGGAGCCTATTTTATCAATGCAATTTGCTATTTCCCGGTGGCCCTTATCGGTTACTGGGCTTTCGGGCAGGATGTTGATGATAATGTGCTAATGGATCTCAAGAGACCTGCCTGGCTCATTGCCTCTGCAAACTTAATGGTTGTTGTCCATGTCATTGGAAGCTATCAGGTAAATGCATGAGTACGTACTACTACGCTCACCGAATTTGTTTATCAAATTTTGTTCGCTACTGACATGATTGTACGTGACCGGAAAATGCATGTGTAGGTTTATGCTATGCCGGTTTTTGACATGCTAGAGAGGATGATGATGAAAAGACTCAACTTCCCACCTGGAGTGGCACTTAGACTAGTCGCTAGATCAGCTTACGTTGGTGAGATTACATTACTTTGCATTAATCATAGGGTTCTTGATCAATGTGTGTTTGATCAGCTTACACATTTGCCTTTAATCATAATGTGTGTCTGATTTGATTAATACGTCAATTAAGTACAACTCTCTTTCAGCATTCACATTGTTGGTTGGAGTCACCTTCCCTTTCTTCGGAGACCTTCTTGGTTTCTTCGGCGGATTTGGTTTTGCCCCGACGTCATACTTTGTAAGTCTTTCTTTCTTTACTTTGTTATCTTACAAATCTATCATCAGCAAAAAATTAATCATCTCGAGCATGATTAATGTTACAGCTTCCTAGTATAATGTGGCTGATTATTAAGAAACCGAAGAGATTCGGCACCAACTGGTTCATCAACTGGGTAAGCAAAATAGACATGCATGTCATCCCCTCCTTGATTTGTTTGGAACAATTAATAGAAATGGACAAATTAACGTTGCTACACATTTATTTATGACTTGCTCAATCTGTGTTTTGCATGCAGGCTTCCATATTCGTTGGAGTGTTCATTATGTTGGCCTCCACAGTTGGTGGTTTGAGGAACATCATCACCGATGCATCCACATATCATTTCTACACATAAATGATGACCAAATTATGTCATTGATCGATTAATCGGACCAAAATCATATATATGTTATCAAGCTAGTACTTGGTTAGAGTCATTGTACTATTTAATTAGGCCCTTAATTAATTGATGCTACCATACTTGAATTGAGTGGATCCTATCTACACCAAGCTACCGAGCAATTCGCGCATCATTTTTTCTTGTCTCTTTTTGATTTTTGGTTGTAAACTTGTGCTTTTGGAACAATTTATATCAGTTGGGTTTCAGAGCTACTTAATTGTCATGAAAACTGACGCAACAAAATTCATATCCATGAAACTGTCTTTTTTTCTATGTCCAATGCTGCTATTTTTTTTAAATTATTGAATAGTGTTTTAAATTGTTAAAACGTGTTCATGCATGTGGCGTTCTGCTAAAAACTTTCTACTCTATATACCAAATTTAATAAAAAAGAGAGAAATAAGTACGTAATGACAAAACATAAATTTTGTTGGGCAACTGAAAATTGTGGCCTAAAGAGGTTCACAGAAGTAAGATTTAAGCAAATTAAGCACATAATTAACAAAAGCTCTCCAATTGTTAAGACATATATATAAATTAGAAACTGAACAGAATTAAATAGATGGCAGGATTCAGGAAGAGGTACTCACTAGATTTGCATAATAATATTCAAGCATGAGTAACAATAATACATGCTATACAGGTTATATATGTACGAGTCCATCGTATAATCGACCTTGACCTTGCTGCAAGTGTCTGTATTGTTTGAGCAAAAGAGAGGACAGTGCCACATCAGTGGAATGCTACATGAAGCAATATGGTGTCACAGAAGAAGCGAAAATGGAGCTAACTAAACAAATGAACGACGCATGGAAAGACATTAACCAAGAGTGCCTCCATCTCCACTCCAGCACAACCATCACCAAGCCACTACTAGTTCTAATTCTGAACCTTGCATGTTCTGGCGAAGTTCTGTACAATAATTACCAAGATGTATACACATTCTCACTCCGCTCAAGGGTTTTCTAGTTTCTCTATTTATCGAACCCCTGCCTGTATAAGGCTAATATTGGACTCGTTATCTGTCCTCGATCTGGTTTCATAGACAGCCAGTGCCTACTGTTGTTGATATGGATGTTTGAATAAATTAGGCAGTTGATTTGTTATCAAATAAGCAATCTGTACGCCGGTCCTTTCTTGGCCTGGTGGTCTATGCTCTATTTGTAAAGATCACCATATGGTCTAAGGATCGACTGGCATCACCAACACCAAAACAAAAAAAATAAGCAATCTGTACGGGAAATGGAAATACTTTTACTTGTGTTTATTTAAAAAATAATAATAATAATGTGCTCACCATCCTTAAATTTAGTCCCAAAAGCACGGATTACGTCGTGGCCAATATTATCCATTGTAATGTAAATGTATAAGTTTATGTCGTCAAGGTAGACTGCTTTAGATCATACAGAAGGGAAGAAATCGAAAAGTTGAAAGGCAAAAATGCAGATCAAATGATTGAAATCAGTAAACATGCAACAATTAATGGAGTGAGGCTCCACCCCATCTTGGTCTTGATCTTGTAAACAATAACTGTTTGAATCAGTTCTTTATCTGATTACTACACCGCTCTAATGTATAATAAAGATGCAATCCTTGTAAATTATAAACGGCCCCACGGCCCCTTGCACAATGTGTAGATGTAGGTTCTTTAATTAAACAAGTCAGCCTTCAATCCCTGAATCACAACATTCGGCACAAGGTAGAGTCTTCATTAAAATTTGTAATCCCAATCGACGGACTCAACTACTGTATATATTTTATATGTATCATGTAAATGCATTGTGCATACTTACTCATCACTAATCAGACAAAGTATCACGCCTGCACTGTTGAAAGGAAGGATTGGATTCCGAAAACAATGAAAAGAACTCCACCTGATAAAGCAACCTGAAAAACAACAGTTACAACAGTTACAACTTTGAGGCTACAGATTGTCTACAGATACGATATATAACCAGAGCTATGCTTTGTTAAACCACAAATTCAGGTGTATGTAATTACGATTTTTTCAGATATCTGAGATGCCAAGCTCTTTCCACCAAGGACAGCAGCAGTGGTACACAACGCTTGTCCTCTGAAAGAAAAATGAAAAAGAAACACGGTTGGTCACTTTGAAGAGGGAAAGGATAAAATTGGAAGTAGCATAATGGAGCAAGACATGAGTACAAGACTACAAGGATAGGCGCTTACATGATTCCACCGATAACCACACCTAATGGGTTCTCATCTGCAGCCAAACCAATGGTAGCTAGCTGAAAGGATAGCGAGTTCAGTACCAGATAGTGTTGAAGCAACAATTTTTTAAATATCTATTCAGTGGGGAAAATGCTCACCTGGCTCTTGTCACCCCATTCACCGAAAAATGTAATAGAAAAGGCCTGCAGAGTGAGAACGGTTTCAGTGTCCAGTAATAGAAACCCCGCCAGCAAAGTATAACTTTTATGCAAAAAATGGAATTTCATAATATACAGATAGACTCACCTTTAAAAAAATTGGTGAGAAGAGTTGCAAGAGAAATGAACGATTCTGTTTTTTCAATTCATCGTCATCCTGAAAGGCCAAAATTGCCATATTACAAAAAACGAGCATAAATTAATTTACAAAATGGTAATTCGAATTTGCACATTGTATACTATTACACTACGGGGGACACCATGATTAATGAAACTAAAGATGTCTCAACACTGTCAACAAATATGCCAAAACTTGCCAACTGAAAGTTTGGAACACATAACATACGAATTTGCACATCGTATTACACTACAGGGGATCACCTTACTACTCTGTTTGGTGGCTACTGCCTTGGTGGTTTTTATAGCATCCTGATGACACCACACATATTAAGTCAGAAAGCAGCTGAGTACGAATTGCATGTAAGATAAGAGTAAAACTATAAAAACCAACCAATTCCGCTTCAACTTCTGCAAATTCATCATTGCCCCTGTTTAGTAAACCAGAATTAAACTCTACCGTAAGCAGAAAACAATGAACTAAAGTCCACAAAATAATAATCCATTACCCGTCTCCTTTAAAAGCATCCCACAATGACCATAGGCCGAACCCAAAGAACAACACTGTTGTTATGTGATGGGTCCATGTCCGCGAGAGCTGTGTAATTTAAGATCCGAGTGTTTTCAGTATTCATATGAGAATGGAGATAGATGACAGTCTGATTCACAACTTTAAATAGAGGCAGTAGACTACATGGGCCTATGCTAGTTCCTTTGGATCATAAAACAACCCACAGAGGCAAAGCAAATTTGGGGTGGCAGAGCCAGAGTACTTACCAAATTTGGAGCAGCCCAGCCAACAAGAACAGAAAGAATAGTCATAACCTAAAACTCAAGCAAAATTGAGGTATGTGATTGTTGAGGCTCCGAAAAAGAAACATGCATAACTGAGTAAACATATACAAAGTGGCAAGAAAATGCTTACAATCAGAGCTCCTAGGCAACCGGACAACACGAGTCTCCTGGGATGGCGCATCGCAAGGATCTTCAAGCAAACATCACAATTTTAGACAACTACACAAGAACATTATCTAGATACACACACTCACACTGTTGGCATGGGATCTTCAACCGAATTGTGGTACTATCTCGCGGAACTATTTCCCATTTTAATAGTATTGAAATTCATAAACCTTCATATGCCCAAACTCCTCTTTACTATTAGATGAAATTGGTAATCACATTTCTAAAACGGTGTCGAAACTCAAATAAAATATGACCAAAGAGAAACAAGTGTGTATGCACTAACCGCGGCGGCGAAGAAGGTCTTGTCGCCGATCTCGGAGAGCACAGTCATCGCAAGCGACTTGGTGAAACCCTAATTGACAAAACCAGTGGCATGAGTAGGTAAAACAAATCCGAATTCGAGCAAATACGAACAGAGAGAGTGTGAGAAATTACCTGCACGACGGTGCTCATTTTGAGCGAGTGGAGCTGAAGAGAGAAGAATGAGTGAGTATTAGTATTGGTAGAGAAAGTCAGAGTTACGGGGACGCTCTGACTCTCCCTCTATATAAGTCTCTTCTGGGACTCTGTGTGTTCTCTCAGACCCGGCTGCGTCGTTGAAGTTTCCGAATCGGCTGAACTAGTGTAGAAGAATACAAAACGCAGCGCAAGTGTGTCCCGCGTGCGGGTCGGGTCGGGTCGGGTCGAAACCAAAAAAGAACCTGTGCTTTCTATTGGACCTTCAACCAAAAAAGAACTGTTATTGGTTGCTCTACTACTGAACAGTCTAAACGTTGACTCTAGATGCATATATTGGTTTTTTTTTTTTGTGTGTGTTCTTTCATTATTTATATTTTCTTTTTATTCTTTGGTCTGTTCAAAAGGGTTATTTATTTTTTCTTTAAAAAGTAAAGTTGATAAAAAGGACAAATGCTCTGAAAAGAGAATACAAATAAAAAACTGAAAAGAAAAGGAATGGAATAGTAAGCTTTATGGGTTCTTTTTTGATGAGCCATATTCCTATTTTTACCAATTTATATAAACAATGTAAATAACATACAACTGTGAGTCTATAACCTAATTGAAAGACCACATAAATGCAAGTTTAAAACTAGAAGAGGGAAGCGATTATATTCAACATTGTAAAGCTAATGTGTTTCTCTCGATCAAGTTCATTTTTTTTTCAAGTTTAAAATTTAAAACATCGATTAAAATTATAATTTGACTAAAATATATATCGCATAGTAAATACAAATACAATTTCTCCGATATACAAAAATCGTGTAATTAACGAAACAAATGTACATAAGCCTAGAACATGTTACTGAATTAATTAACCATGCGTGTTTTGATAAAATAAAATAAAAAAATTAACCATGCGTGTGAAATTAAAATCCTGTTTTCTGGTTAGGTGCAAGTTTAGAACAATATCCATGAAGCTGAATTAATTAAGTGGCTAGCAATAGGCATTGCGTGGCCGGACCAACTTCATTGATTAATCTCGATCCTAACTACCAGCAAGCTAGCATTCCCTTCGAATCGAAAGCGATTATTTGGCTGCAAGTCAATAACATGAAGTCATGAACAAATCTATTTGGTTAATTTAAACTAATGGTGACCTTAATTGCCTGCCAATTAAGTACGTACATGAACGAACGAGGGGCAATTTCTGATCAGTGCCGTAGATCGAACGGAGGAAAATCAATGCCTTGAAGTTGTGCTGTCCATATCTAACATTGTCAAAACTTATGAGGATAAGATATATGTATAGCAGTTGGCAATCGCAAGCTAGGTTCATATATAAGACAAGAAGATAGTACAAATTAAGTAATTAGTTTGGGGATTAATATTTGTAATCTACAGCAAAGTTAAGCTTGGAACGCTATTCCTTTATTAAATATTATTGACTTGAAAACGACCATATATAATAGTAAGGATTATTCCTAACAGCATAATGTTACAGTCAAACAAATGCTATAGGAATCCCATGCATGACAGAGAAAGAACAATTGAAAATATTGCCTCTGAGGGAAAGGACAGCCAAACAAATGCTATAGGAATCTAAGTTCAATGAGATTATCTTCGCGAGCCAAGCCATTAGGATTTAGGAGCCAAACAAGTGCTAGTAGCATAAAAACAAAAACAAAGGCCCAACCTCCAATCACACCCTTTCTCACGTACTAAAAAATTAGCAAAAGAGTGAGCATAACTGTATTATTACTCATGACCTATATTAAGAAAAAAACCGTTTAGCCAAAATTTGTGATTGAATTTCACGCTAATAATTAAACATGATAAGATGCATGGTTGGTTAAAATAAGAATTTAACAAAAGAAATATTTAATGTTTTATCTAATAGGTTTAAAACATTGAGACATAAGATGGTGGTTAAAATATAATTATCAAAATAATATGATATTAAAACCTCTAGGTTGTCCCTTAAATTTAATGTCTGGATTGACTAAAAACTTAATTTCACACTAATAATTAAACATGATAATAAACATGGTTGGTTAAAATAAAATTTTCATCAAAATAAGTTCAATATTAAAAGTCTCTCTCATCATAGTGCTTACCGGAAAAGTAAATGGGGTTTTTCCATATTCCCCATTGCTTCTTTCTTTTTTATTCTTTTTTTTTTCGAGCCAAGCCAAGAAAACCATGTTGATGCATTAGTGCAATACAAAGGCGATGATCGAGTTGTATATTGTATATTGTTCTATGCATGCTTATATATATACCCTTTGCATATAAGAACAATACACACAAGCTAGTTTAGCATAACTTCCTTTCTTAAAGGTTTAGGATATTTTTTATTCATTTATATCCTAGTTTAAGTTCGTAGGAGCCATAATAAATTTTCATTTCACTTTTAATATTTACTATCATTTAAAAATATTGGAGAAAAATAATAGCATACTTAAAAACTAGAGTAATTCTATACTGGTAGCCGTATGCAAGGATCATTCTAAAAACTATAAAAACTATTATGAATTATGTATTGCTTTAACCCTTTTCAATGGTATTTTCACACTCATACCTAAGAAGAAGAATGCTAAAATATATATTAATTCCTCAATGACTAAATTTTGTAGATAAACAAGATATGTTCAATTGTGTAAATTTAGTCCAACATGTTGTCGTTCAAAATACTTTTTATAAGGACTTATTTTATAGTTTATTTCATTTTATGACTTGAAAGAGTAATAGAGTTTTCAGGGTCACATTTAATTGTCTACGTAGTGGTATGTATTTTTAACAATACTCAATTATGTATTAAAAAAATATCTCTCAAAACCTTTGGCGTACGATTCAAGGTTCATGTTAAAATTGCATTGTTGTTTAAACCACCGGATACAAATTTCACTACACACTTGATATTTGCAGTATACAAGTGATGCGTTTGTGCATTTCATTATGTTTTTGTTTGGTTTAATTTCAAATGCAAATTTGCATCTAATTATTTGGGTTGCTTTAGCTCTTGATTGCATATAGTTATTCATTTGCTCATCTAATATAAGTTAAGTACTTGAAAACTGAAATAATAAGGACATGCATTACAAATATGTTACTTGAAATTTAGGTATCACTTGTCTATTTACGCAAATAACAAACGTGATAATTGGTTACTTAAACAGTTAAACCTAATGTTGTTTATATTGCAAAGACCATGGGCCAATGAAAGTCCCACATCAAAGAAAATGTATTGACCAAGGGATGAAATCAATTTATTTATTTATTTATTTTTAAGAATTGATGGAAATCATTAACTTTGACATGAACATTCATTATGGCCACGAAAGGCATGAGAATATGATACTCATGTTGTCACATAATTAAATCAATGGGCCTCAAATTCTCATCATAACAAGTCCATGACTAATGACTTGGATAGTTTAAGGCTGCTTTGACCCCACCATACAGGTTTTTGGCTAAACCCAATGTTCGGTCAGAAAGAGTACTGAGAAAGAAAGTATTAGGAATCATGCTTATCGCCATAAAGCTTTTAACTTTAAGCTCTCTTTTGAGTGTTTTTTTTTATAGAAATTTTATCACACATCTCCATATTCTATATACTAGATACACACTATTTCTTTCCTACAATTTACACAAGACTTTGTGAGTACGTAAAATTACCAAAATATACATTATATATTAAAACTAAAGAAACTGTTTACATATCTTGTGCCTTTATTCTCTTCCTTCAGAAACCCCATTTCTAAATTTTCATTTTGCACAACTCTTCTGTTCTAAAGGTTACACTTTTTTACATCAAGTTTCTAACGTATGATAAGCTCTCAGTACACATGAACAGTTTCATAACATTTAATTACCATTCCAAACACTCTGAAACACAATCTATCCAAGAAAAGATTTTTATTTTCTCGAATGAAACAAAAAAAAACACATACATGCAGAGATCAAACTGAAACATCAAAGAGGGGAAACAAAAGACCAAGAATGCATAATTAGATTTAATCAAATTAGGGATGTGTATTTAGAAAAATTAAGGATGTGAGATGTATATTTAGTAAATAAGTTGTGTATTTGAAATTAGGGTAGTTTAGGAAGATTAGAGTTGTGTATCTAATAAATTGTGTTTCAATAAAATTAATAGGTGATATATTAATAATGAGGTGTGATATATATTAGTCATGTGTGAATAAAATTTCTTTTTTTTTTAATCAGGGTTTTTAAGCTCTCTTTATCTTTGAGGCGATCAAACGGATTAATTAGCCTACATACATATATAGCTGTGAAGCTAACAAAACCCAAACGAAACTACCTCCCTTTTTTGCACAAACAAAAAGAGAGAGAGTATATTATGGCAACCCAATGTTAAACCTCTCGTGATTTTGAGGCCTATCTATCTGTCTTTATGACCTTTTCAGGCCGTTGGATAAATCCCGTTAGATTTTTATCTGTCTTTATGACCAAACTTTAACTTTAACCCCATTTGCTGGGCTCTCATCCAAAGCTAGCTCCTCTCCACCCCATAAATTTGCCTTTGTTTTCTTCCAACGTCCTTTACGTGAATGAATCAACAGTAACCTCTTAAATAATAAATACACCCCACGACCATTCCTCATTTCCTCCTCACTCACACAGTCACACTCTCTCTCAAGTCTCAATGGCGCAGATGGGGAATTTCCTCTGCTACATTCTCTTCGCTTTCTTGTCTTACTCTGCTCACTCCCGAAACTTACCGCCGGCCACCTCCAAAACGACAGTGCTCGACGTCGCCGCTTCAATTCAGGACACCCTAAACGCTATGTCGTCCGAGTTCTACCCTACAAGTGGAACCACGCAGTCATTGGCCCAACAACACCAGACCTTCTCAGTTTCCTCTTCGCTTTCTCTACCACTGCATTCCCGAATTTCACTCCACCAGCCTTCGCACAAGGACTACAAGTCACTCACTTTAGCTCGACTCGAGCGCGACTCGGCCCGAGTCAGATCTCTAACCACCAGGTTAGATCTCGCAGTTAGAGGCATTGCCACGTCGGATCTCAAACCCGTCGACACCGGTAACGGTTTCGAGCTCCAACCCGACGCATTTGGGGGTCCCATCATTTCGGGGACCAGTCAGGGAAGCGGCGAGTACTTCTCCCGAGTCGGAATCGGCAAACCGCCCAGTCCGGCCTACGTCGTGCTCGATACCGGCAGTGACGTCAGCTGGGTCCAGTGCGCACCCTGCGCCGATTGTTACCAGCAAGCCGACCCGATCTTCGAGCCGGCTTCATCGGCTTCCTTCTCGCCTCTCTCCTGCGAAGCCCAGCAGTGCAAGTCCCTCGACGTCTTCGAATGCCGCAACAACACGTGTCTCTACGAGGTGGCCTACGGCGACGGCTCCTACACCGTCGGCGACTTCGTCACGGAGACGATTAGTATCGGCGGGGAGTCGGTGAAGGACATAGCCATTGGATGTGGGCATAACAACGAGGGATTGTTTGTTGGCGCGGCCGGATTGCTCGGACTCGGCGGCGGCTCGTTGTCGTTTCCCTCCCAGCTCAATGCCACGTCATTTTCGTACTGCCTCGTGGACCGCGACTCTGACTCGGCTTCGACTCTCGAGTTCAACTCGGCGCTCCCTCACGATGCCGTGACGGCTCCGTTACGGCGCAACCCGCAGCTCGACACTTTTTACTATCTAGGTTTGACCGGAATGAGCGTCGGAGGCCAGTTGCTCCGGATTCCCGAGACGGCTTTTCAGATAGACGAGAACGGAAACGGCGGAATCATCATCGACTCCGGCACGGCGGTGACACGGCTGCAGACGGACACTTACGAGGCGCTACGCACCGCGTTCGTGAACGGCACGCAGGGGTTGCAGTCCACAAGCGGCGTGGCGTTGTTCGACGCGTGCTACGACTTGTCCTCGAAGAAGAGCGTGGAGGTGCCAACGGTGTCGTTTCACTTCGCGGATGGGAAAGTGTTACCGTTGCCGGCGAAGAATTACCTGATTCCGGTCGACTCGCTGGGGACTTTCTGTTTTGCGTTCGCGCCCACGTCGTCGGCGTTGTCAATTATTGGGAACGTCCAGCAGCAAGGGACACGTGTCAGTTTCGACATTGCTAATTCAGTGGTTGGATTCTCTCCCGACCAATGCTAAGGAGGAAATTATGCGTTTGTGTTTTTGACTTTTGACTTTTGTGTTTTTATAAGTCCATTGCCTGTTTGTTTAGTTGTCTGTCCATGTTACCACAAGAACAACCTTAGATGAGGGGAGGGGTTTACAAGTTGGACCACCGCAAAGATCTCTGCTTAGTTTGATTTTCTTTGCTTGTTTTTATTTAACTATTATTATTAATACAGTTTAGTGGCATTACTAAATTAATTCAATTCAATTATTGAACTTCATTTTTATTTAGTTTTCTGGAAAAATTAAAATTGTTCGAATATACAAAGAAGAACATATACGATGTTCTCGTCTAATCCTCAATTGTACACGTTTGGAATTAGATATCTTAACCCATAAAGTATTGGGCTGTGCCCTTGGCAAGGGAGGCCAGCCCAAGACCAAGTAGCCCAAAAGCGCTGGCTCCTTGACTTCCAGGAAACAAAAGGAAACCTAATTCTGACTGGGATCAAATAATTGAATATATTATGCAGTCCCTTTAGCGCGTTTCATTTTTTCTCGAGGGTCTCTTTCGGGTGATGGCGGCTACCGCTAAGAAAATTGGACAAGTGAGAGAGATATCTGGGTTCTGGTAGGGAAAGAAACTTCGAAACAGAACCAAACAGTTGGGTTGACCAAAATAGGAAATCAAACTGCCTGTTGTAGAATTCACCATTCACTTCGGCTTCAATTATCACACAATTAGGTTGGCCCATTTAACCATTCATGGAGTGGTTGAGCCAATCAGAGCCACTTTTGAGGCAAAATCCTAACAACAAAAGTTGGAGATGGTTGTTGCAATTTGACTAGTGGCACAACCAGGGCTTGAAAGTTGCAACTCCCACCGTTTTTACTGTTGTGGATATTCCCATTCCAAAATAAAGAGAACAGAGAATCCTCAATCCTGTGTGCAAATTGGCCACCAACTGATCCAAAATTCTCTTCGACATGATTAATCAGACAAGACTTGACCAGTCTCCTCTTCACACTTCACAAAACACACCCCCCCACAAACACCAAAATTGCAAATCAGGACATTCCACCATTTGGTCAAACACTGAAACCAAAGCCAAAAATGGTTTTTTTTTTATCTTCCTGTTATTAGCCGTTGAGTTTCAGTTTTCTCCCATTTTTTCTTGTCCTCTGCTTTTAAATAATGAAAACCAAACCCTAAACACTATTAGCCCCTCCCATCATCATAGACCTGCTCTCATTCTTCGCCTTGATCCTCACGTTTTTTAATTTTTCAACTCTCTTTTTTTAACTCCTTACAAAACCCTCAAATTTCTCCAAACAATGCGTGGTTTTGTGTCCAGCTCAGCATGAACAACATCTCTCACAGCTCCTCCTCGTCCTCCTCCGTCAACTCGGCTTCGATTTCCGCCTCCGATCCGGTAATTGCACCTCTCCGTTTTATCAATCCCTTTGAATCCATTAAGTCTGGTAAAGACTGAAGCTTTATGTTTCTGTACATGTATTTGGAATTCAATTATGGAAAGTTGGCTGGAGTATGATCACTTGTTATAAGTTAGATTCAGTTCATTTCAGTCAAATCAATCCAATTTCTGTTGAAAGCTTGTTAATTTGATTTCCATATATGGTTAATTATTTGACTGTAGAATGTGGTTCAGAGTCGGAGGAGTGCAGACGGTAGTCAAACCATGGCTGCTGAGCCATCACGGCGTTGGCGTGATGTTTTCTGGTTGGGAATATTTATGATTCATTTGATTTTGGTGGGAGGTGCCCTTGCGGTTCTGGGGCTCAATAGGTTTAAGAAATCAGATAGGCTAAACTTAGATAGGTTCACCAAGAAATATTTGGAAAATCAAAGAGGATTGACCGAGAACTATTGGCCACTTTATGCTCTTGCTGGTGGAGTTGGGACTGTTCTTGGTTGGACTTGGTTGTTGTTCCTCGGCTCTCAGGCGAATCACATGATGAAGATTTCGGTGCACATCTTGACGACTTATCTTGCTGTCATCAGTGTTCTATGTTTTTGGATGGAACAGTTCTTCTGGGGAGTTGCATTTGCAATTGGTGCTGCCATGCTGTTCTTGTATGTCTTAGCTGTTATAAACAGGTATGAGTTTTCCGTCTCTTTTGTTATTTTCGTATATTGCAACTCTAAAACAATTCTAGGCATTAAGTAAATTTCGGAGATCATGGTGGTTTGGTTTGAATTTATACATGCATATAGCTCATACAGGTGGTTCTTCTGTTGGACTATTAGCGTATTGTATGCCAAAAATACAATTTTGAGATCTAATCTAGGTTCACCTTCACAAGCAGCATTATGAAAATCAGTAGGCTAAACTGATAGCTTATAATCGTTTTTCTACGTATGTGTCTACATGCTGGTATTTATACCATGAGGCTGTATTGCCTGTATTTACAAATTAAAGCTCGTGTGGGGTTGTATTCTATTTCACAAATTATATCATATGCATCATGGGTAGTATCTAGTAGTTAGGTTTTGGTTGTGTTTAGGTTTCAGAGTGCAATTTTTTCGTTTTTCATTACTCAATTTATAGCTAGGTTGTAATAACTCTCAATTCCATCTGATGACCTTCAAATGATGTGATTCTTAAGGGGCATATGTAATTAACTTATTTTCATGATTGATTATGTTCTTAATTATTCTCTGTTCAATTCTCTCTCTCTCCCCCAAACAAATGCCATGGATAAGTTAGAATCAGAATGATCAGATCCCATTGCAGTCTTTCTGACTCTAATTTTAATCAATAGACTTCCTTTTACCATGCTGGTGCTACAAGCAGCTGTCAAGATGGTATGGAGTCTACCTGAAGTTATGAAGGTAGCATATGCATTCATGCTTATTATGCTTTTATGGATGGGAATATGGTCCTTTGGGGCTGCTGGTGTTGTAGCTTTAAGCATTGGAGATGGTGGACGCTGGTGGCTTCTTGTGGTGAGCTGGCAAGTTTTGCTCTTTTTCATCTATTTTTATAGTATAAGAATGCAATAAAACATAAAAACATGCCTCAAGTAATGACACTAATAACGCTGTCACAAATGCACGTAGGTTCTCTCTGTAAGCTTATTTTGGACGGGTGCTGTTCTCTGTAATACTGTACATGTTATAGTGTCTGGGATGGTGTTTCTTGTTCTGACCCATGGAGGTCGAGATGCATCATCAATGCCTCCAAAGTCACTAATGAAGTCTATTCGGTATGCAGTCACAACTTCTTTTGGTAGCATCTGCTATGGTTCACTTTTCACAGCTGCCATTCGAACACTACGCTGGAAGGTATACATGCCTGCATATTCTTTTATCCGTGATGATTCACTAATCATTTCCATATACAGTTGACAGTGAATATCTGAGTTCTTAAAATTATGAAATAAATTTCAGATCAGAGGAGTTCGGTCCAAGATTGGCAACAATGAGTGTCTACTTTGCTGTGTTGATTTCCTCTTTCATCTCGTGGAGACACTTGTCCGTTTCTTTAACAAGTATGCCTATGTCCAGGTAGCTTTGTAGTTCTCTGTTAGAAACCTTTGTCATTTTAATTTGCATTTGACTTGTTAATGGATCAAAGCAACATTTCTTTTTGTCCTGAAAATTTTGCTGCACTGCACCTAAAGTAGTACAGCAACTTCACAACTTTAACAAGGAGTGCAAGGGGAAAAAACCAAAACTTTACCCTCAATGTTAACAGCAGTAATTTTATTTTAGCCAAAAAGAAAAAATATATTTATTACACAAGATTTCTAGTGCAACGCAGGTAGCTGTTCATATTTCAAATTAACAGCCTTACTTGTTTTACATTTGGTTGCTTTTATCTTCCCTTTACATGTTCTACATGTTTCTAACCGCATGTGTTGCAAATTTTTTGTCATTCCTGTATGATAGGGGTGCTATCTCAACCCCTAAATCATCAGTTGATTCTTGCTGTTTTCTTGAATTCGTGTAGAATTAGTTATTTGTCATGATCTGATTCCCTACAGATAGCTGTTTCTGGCAAAAGTTTCAATCATTCAGCTAGGGATGCCTGGGAGTTGTTTCAGTCTACTGGAGTTGAGGCACTCATTGCCTATGATTGCTCAGGTGCTGTTTTGTTGATGTGCACTCTGTTGGGTGGGCTTATCACTGGAACTTGCTCGGGGATCTGGACATGGGTTAAATATCGGGACAGAGTCGCTATGGTGGGGTCCACTGCAATGTTGATGGGAATGGTCTTGGTAAGTTTCTTGAAAGAGGATATCCATTTGTTTTGCTGATTTTTCTCCAAGTAGATGATCTGCTGTTAGAGAGTTTTGAGTTTCCACCATACTTTCAGGGTCTTTATGTGACTTGCGTGATGGCTTCCTGATGATAAATATAAGAACAATCAAGCTGAGTTGGATTTACCTTTGCTTGTCTTGTAGTTTTATTCATTTTTCTTGATTGGAAAGTCTTATCAGTGGCATGCATTTCTACTTTCCATACTTTTCCCATTCTTTCATTATCTCCCTTTTTTCAACTTTGAACTGTATCACCTGTTGATTATCACCAGTTGGACCATAATAAATAAGGTAGAGGTACCCCATTTGGTTGCAAGGGCTCATGGTCCTATTAGTTACTGATATTGCTAAAGCTCCAGTGCATTCGCTATATGAATCAGTTGAGTCGTTACAGATCACGAATAGTGTGAATGGCAGCCAGTAGTTAACAATCAAATAGAGCACTTGCATTAACCTGACTTCTTGGACCAGTTTATCTTGTTTGCTTACAAATTGCTGTTAATTCGAATCCACCGCGGGTTGTGTAATTTCAGGTGGGACTCGCTATGGTGGTTGTGGAAAGTGCGGTTACATCTATCTATATTTGTTATGCAGAAGACCCCTTGTTGATTCATAGGTGGGATGCTGAATTCTTCAACCAGATGTCGGAGATGCTACACCAGCGTCTTCAATATAGGAGTGCCCGTGCGAGGGAAGTGTTAACCCACAATCGGGTTGATGACCACCACACACTCGAAACGCTCCCTTTTTGAAAAGTTACCTGTGTTATAAATTGTACAATGTAATTAATAGCTCTTTAGTTCCTCATCCAAAATGAATCCTTTGAGTTTTGTTTTAGGATATCTAAATTTTGTTACTACACACAAAAGAGCAAAGACTTGATCAGTAGGCAGCGCTGCCACTCGGGTCGCGTTGAGGATACAAGTTGGTCAGTTTCGAAGCTACAAAATTAGAACAGTAGGCATAGCAACTTCGTTTGTAATTTGGTCATGAATTGTTTTTGCTGTCACTGTATGGCATTTTCTTCTCTCTTTCTTTTTGGGTCTGGGTTGTAACTTGTGAATTTGTCAATTCATGGATAAAAAGCCTCCAGATAGTCTCTTTTCCTGTTTGATTTATTGCACAACAATAATCTGATCGAGTCATTATTATTTATGCTACAATGGCTGGGAAATATCTTTTGCGTCTGAAAAATTATCTCGTGTCAGAAAAATTAAAAGCCTTAAAAAGTCCAATTTTTGAAATTGGTTACAAGTTCCTTTCTCTTTGTGGCTCAAGGAGTAATGAGTGACAAAAGAAGAGCCATTACTCATCTTCTTATGCAAAGATTAAAAATTTACAACCCGGGAGGTTCAGAAAGCTCAGAACTTGCAGAAAAAAAGCCAGAGATAGTAAAGGCTTTGTGATGAGATGATAATGATAAAGTCACGTGAGGCCATTTCTTTGCTTGCATCACCACCAAGATCTCTCTCACACCAAACAAGGCACAACAAGTACTAGTACTACACTACCTACTAGAGTAGCACATCAAGCATATATTATGAACCAAAAGCTTAAAACACCAAGAGGGAAACTGACACGCCATCATGTGTACGATTGCCGTATGAGATGCGTCATATTCCCCGTTTGGCCCAAATACATGAATTTGCATTTGCATGCAAAAACTGTAAATGCTATGCTTCGAATGGAGACTGCCACACGCAGAAGCAGAGAGAGTGCAGCAGAGAACAGTCAATAAGCGGCCGGGTTCTGAAACTGCTTTGCCATTACCAAGAGGTTCCTTCCAAGCCACTCCAAACAGGGTATATAAAATACTCTATTTTGTTTTTGTTTTTGTTTTTATTTGCTCCATTGTTTTTTTTGGCCTTATTTGATTCACATCCCATCATTTTTCGCGCGCAGACCCTGTTCCCAATGGGACGTATATCGCTGCAGATCCTCACAGTGATACTAGTAAATAATAAACGTAATTCAAGTCCAGAGAGGAAAAGATAGTGCGAAACTGCTAGAGATCTAGAAAGATAGAGAATCAATGAGCTCAGTGTAGGAAGAGACCCCTAGTGAGAAACAAACAGAGAATCAACTGAGTAGGGGTCGTTTTTTTTGTCTTGGCCCAAGTGGGTTATTCATCCCACACGCTCTTCCACGTTTACTCACACTCTCTACTTTTTTAATTTAATTTTTTTTGGTTGATAACCAAAGATTGCAATGAAAATTTTCGTGGATTTTATATAATACATGGTGGGAAATATTTTTTGAGAAATTATTTATTCAAATACTATTCTGCCAAAATTGGTATCCATAATTAACAAATTTAATTCTTGAAACACATTATTAAAGTTAATTTGAGTGAAACTTGATATGACATGCTCAATGTGTTGAATAATTAAAACAATTCGCCAAGAATTCTTGTAACATTTATCCAAATGTTTTAATTTAATTTCCTCCAGTTTTGTTTCTTTTGAAAAGATTGGTTTTTGGGTATGGCAAACCAGGGAGTAGGAGCAGAGGTGACGTGGGCAAGAGAGGAGAGTGAGAAGGACGCTCCAGCGTGAGAGAGTTGGGGAGGGGGGGAGAGGGATAGAATTGTGGCGGGGGTATTGGGAAGCTAAAATCCCAAGTCAGAAGGCAATAATAAAAAGCCTGGTGTGTTTACAATTTAATATAATAGGAGTCCTGATACGCTATCCTCTTCTTAAAGGTACATCAAGATTTTAATTTTTTTGTATCTCACTTCACTTCACTGCTCCCTTTCATCTTTCATCTTCCTTTTCTTTTTCTCCTCGAACTCAAAAGGGGCTTTATGATTATCATCTTTTGCTTTCCTTTACTTTAAAGAGATTGATAGGAACCCCCCTAAGTAAGTTGAAGAAATTCAAGAAATGCAGAGCTTCAAAGCAGTTTCAACAAACCCAGAATTGTATCCCCACTCTTCCTTCTATTTCAGGTAGAAATGTTTTCTTTTTTTGGGGTTTCTGTTTAGTTATGGGTTTTGGGTGTTAGTTTGGGCACAAAAAGATGAAGTCTTTAATTTGTGCCTCTGTTTCTGTGTTGTGAAAAAACAGAGGAGATGACAACCAAACGCGTTTTGCGGATCTTGGAGAGCTTGAACATTCCGCTACTGTCTTTCCTCACGATGATGCTGTTGATTTAAGCCCAAGTATTATTCCCTTTCCCTCTCTCTATGTTGATATACAATTTCGTGTGGAAGATGATTTTATTTTTACTTATGTGGTATCTATGTTAATTGTGTTGTAGGTTCCATGTTCAGCTTAAAAGCAAACAACAACAACGTTGCTGTTGTACCTAATAATTTGCACTATGCGACCTTGAACACGGTACGCCTCAATCGTACCAAATTGTTTTTTTTTTGGCTAATTCAATGGTACCAAAGTGTTAGACTTGGAAATCTCAGTGTCTTATTTTGGGTTTTAATATATGTTGTTGTAGAGCCCCGGGTGTTTGGACATAGGGTCAACACTGTCCGGAACAGGGGGTGAACAGCAATACATGTACCACCACCACCACCACCACCAGAAAGGAACGACGTCGTCTGGGGGAAACAACGGGCACTTTGAGAATTGGGGTGATTCAGCCATGGCAGAACACAGTCAACAGACTGACACGTCCACTGATATTGAAACCGATGACAAAAACCATGTACCTCTCTCTCTCTCTCTGTGTTTCATGAACATATGCTGTGTCTTTTACTGTGGGAATCTATAGGCTTAGGCTTCATAATGGTGGGTCATCCTGGAATTTAGATTTTTTTTTCCTTTTTCAAATTGGAATGATTTTTTTTTGGGCAACAAATTGGAATGATTGGATAAGCCATGTCCACCTCGTTTTGAACTTCCAGAAGGGTACAATGGAGTACTTGTTCGTGATTGTTTACTTTATTATATTACTGTAAATTTTAGCAACCTAGCAAATGGGCCTTTGATTATGCAATTAAACATTCTGATTAGTAGCTTTTTAAATTATTTTTAAGCTTCGTGGAGCTCAGCATGGAGCACTAGCAGTAGTGGATTCCAATTCCATAGAACAGGCCAGGGGAAGAACCGGTGACCAAAAGGTTCTAACCTAACTTCTACATGTAGATGTATATATGTATATATTTTTTTCCTTAGTAATTACTTATTTCGAATGTTAATGTAATTACTACGAGGCTTAATGAATTTGCAGGCACTACGTCGGTTGGCTCAGAATCGAGAAGCAGCAAGGAAGAGTCGACTAAGGAAGAAAGTATGCGTCTTACTATTGCCATTTATCATCCGACTCTTCTTCAATGGTCTTTAATGCATAGCCTGTGTGCCACGTACATGTTTTAGCTCTATGCTATTGTTAATGTGATGTGTCTTCTCTACCGTATTGCCATTTATCATCTGACTTTTCTTCAATTGTTTTTAATGCATAGCCTGTGTGCTACCTACATATTTTAGCTCCATGCTATCGTTAATGTGAATCGAGACATGAAAATATTTGCCTAGACTGCCCTGAAGATTTACTGACAGCTATAGATTAGGTCTGATATAAATGCCTATCATTCCCTTAAATGGCCAAGCCTTTTAATCAACTTTCCTCTTCTTTTCAGTTTTCACTTTACTGTGCTCTTTAGTCAGGATTAAACCTACCCTTTTACCCTTTTAACCATTCTTAAAACATTATCCTAACCCTTTTGGGCTTTGGCTAAAATCTGAGACCTTATTTGTTGAAAGTAATTGCATTGTCTTAAGTTAATGAATGAAGTATATTTGGATCATTTATAGGTTTTGGTTTTGGATAGGCATATGTCCAGCAGCTGGAAAATAGTCGACTAAAGCTTTCGCAACTGGAGCAAGAGCTTCAGCGAGCACGCCAGCAGGTGCGCACGACTTTGTAGTTTTTACCCATAAGGAAACATCTTTGTTTCTTAATAGGACTGTTTTCATTCTTGGTTTGGTATTCAATGCAGGGTATGTTTGTTGGACTTTCAGGGGATCACGGTAATTCTATGGCAGGAAGTGGTAATTTACTTTAGATACTTCTTGAAAGTTTCGATTCCTAAATTTATTCCGAAGTCTCTAGCTCATCCATAGAACTGAAGAACCAGATCCTAGGAAACTGTAATTAGTATTAATATATTTAACTAAGGTATTAAAACACCCTTTTAACAAGGTTAAATTCTTGTGTCCTGCATTCCACAAACAATCTTTTGGAAAATTGCAGTTCAGAGAGATAAAAACGAGTCTAGATATTTATGATATTTGATAAGCATTCCGTGGTAAAATGGTTAATGTAATATTTCAGGGGCCTTAACATTCGACTTTGAGTATGCACGCTGGCTGGATGAACATCAACGTCTAATACACGAGCTGCGATCAGCTGTGAATTCTCATCTGGTTGATAATGGGCTGCGAATTCATGTTGATAGTGTTATGACACACTATGATGAAATATTCAGGTTAAAGAGCCTTGCTGCCAAGGCTGATGTGTTCCACATGCTTTCTGGCATGTGGAAGACACCTGCTGAAAGGTGTTTTATGTGGTTGGGAGGATTCCGCTCCTCTGAACTTCTCAAGGTGATCGATCTTCTGTTTGATCATCTTCAATTACAAGTCGGTTTTCTGATCTTTAAATGTATTCAACTTTACTGTTGGGTGTATTCATCAGATACTTGGGAACCAACTCGAGCCTTTAACAGATCAGCAGTTGATGGGGATATGCAATCTTCAGCAATCTTCCCAACAGACAGAAGATGCCTTATCACAAGGGATGGAAGCTTTGCAACAATCGCTCGTGGACACGCTCTCCTCAACTACTCATGGCTCTACTGGTTCTGCAGATGTTGCTGACTACATGGGTCAAATGGCAATTGCTATGGGCAAGCTTGCTACACTTCAGGATTTCCTTATCCAGGTAAC
Source organism: Rubus idaeus (assembly GCA_030142095.1). Lineage (NCBI taxonomy): Eukaryota > Viridiplantae > Streptophyta > Magnoliopsida > Rosales > Rosaceae > Rubus > Rubus idaeus. Next base: position 31,224,274 of record CM057968.1, on the reverse strand, counting down.
GATCCTAATTAAACCACACTCATCATGCCATTTGTGCATTATGAATCATTTTCTTGTTGTTTGAGTAATGTGCATACCTTTTTCACTTGTTAGGCTGACCTATTGAGGCAGCAAACTCTGCAACAATTGCATCGTATTCTGACCACTCGACAAGCTGCTCGCGCCCTTCTTGTTATCAACGATTACTTCTCACGTCTCCGAGCACTTAGTTCTTTATGGTTGGCACGCCCTAGGGACTGATGTTTTCGCTTTCAGTTCAACTGGGCCTTAGGAATTACATAATTAAGCTTAATCAGTTATTGCCCCTGTAGTATTAGTAAATAGTGCTGAGACCATGAAGATGGTTACTCATCAATCAAAATGCAGACTTGGCTATGAAGCCTCCTTTTATTATGCTTCATTTGGCTTTTATAGACTTTAGTAAAAGCTGATCTGGTGGTTCCAACATGTAAATTAATTGAAGGAATGTCTTCTTGGGCATATGCATGTATATATAATTATAATAGTCATTTTCACATTATGCGTTAATTCTGAAAAATGGTATCGACAAAAATATCTGTCAACACTCGACACAATTAATAAATAGGTCGAGTTAATATTGAATACGATTACAAACGAATGAAATCAACATGGAAAGCAAATGAATCGACTTAACATAGATGGATCTGAAATAATACAATGAACAAACTACACTTCATACTCTTTCTTATTGCTTCTAAATAATCTGCGCTAAAAAGAATATAGCTAGATAGCTAAATTTATCCCATTTATTATAAATTGTTTGGGGCGAGACATAATTGCAGGCAAGAACTTGTTCTCATGATCAGTGCTTGTTCTCCACTCGCTTGTAAATTCTTCTGTCAGTCACCCTTCCTCCTGATCCTGGTAAGAACATTGATCAGTTAGTGGAATTGATTAATAAAAAAAATCCACCATTTGTTTTTTGTTGTAAGAAAAGAAGAATCATAAGAAAGGATGAAAGTTACATACTTGGCTTGTAATTTCTTCTGGATTTTACAGTACTTTGAGGGATGAAAACTCCAGTCCCAGTGCTATTTCTCCCCAAATTTGCAAGCTGAACTGGTTCTACTACTAAATTAGTAGTATACTCATTTTGCCACAAGCTCATATTGCCATTTGATGATGTGCAGTTTAAGCTACATGGTTTGGTGACACTGCTAAATGATGGGTTTACGCTTTTGGTCTCCGGGAAATCTTCACTCTGATCTGCAGTCAAAATCATAATCTGCCTCCTCATCTCCGCAAAGAATTCATCGTCATCCTCCTCAAGAAATTCAAGACTCGGTTTTGTGTTCATGCCCATGAAGAAGTTGAACTGAGGACTCAAATCAAATTCCATGGCAAAGTTGGAATTTTTTTTTTCTGAAGGTATTGGTGACTAGGGTTTTGCTATAGGGATGAGTTGATTGGGATGAACACTGAATAGGGAGGAGTTGTATATATAAAGAGGAATCACTGAATCACGGGAAATAAAATACATTGTTTGTGGTCAAGTACAACAATAGAGAGGTTTTGGGAAAATGCTGATTTGCATTTCCGTCTCCAAATGAATCCAAGTCCAGGAATATGTATGTCCCCACGTTGGCACATGCCTATTTCTTTTGTGCATATTTAATTCTTTATGCCTATTCAAGCAAGTAGATGAGAATGAGTTTTCAGTTTTTCACAATTAATTTTTTATAATATCCAATTTAGCAAATTGGGGGATCTGAGATGTCATACAAACATGCCCATTAAAATTCATAGAATTTGCCTTTTGACAATTTAGAGTATCGCTTTGCTGATAAACCACTATGCCAGTCTACCAATAATTGGATGACCAATATAATGCAATGTGTCAAGTTCACCAACATTTGGAAAAAAAAATAAAAATAAAAAGGGAGAATATATGCATAAGGCTTTTTGCAAACTACACTCCCACTACATTTTTTTATATTTTCTTATATGCATAAGGCTTTTTGTTTCCTAAATGCCCCTAACCCTTTGGGTACTTGTCCATCTAGAGAGAGCTACTGGAAAAGGGTCTCTTTTTTTAAGCGTTGGTGATGGCAGAAATAGAGTGAGAGAGAGATTGAGAGAGAAAAAACGATGACTGGAAGAGAGACCAGAATTGAGAGAAGGAAGAGAGAATTGGGGGAATAGGTGCCTAGATTACCATATATAAGCGGCGGCTGAGGAGTGGTCGGAGCAGTAGAGAAGGTGAGAGAGAAGAGCGCCGGTTTTGGGCAGAGACTGGGAGGTGAGAGATTGAGAAACCGGGACAGTGAGAACAACCTGGAGAGAGGAAGAGAGGTGTGGCGTGGCTAAGCTTGGAGGTGTGGGTTGAGGAAGGAGGTGGTATGCGTGTGGTCTGCACATCATCGCACCGTGTTCCTCTCTAAAGCCTCTCGAGGAAGGACGCCACACCTACAAAATGAGGTGATGTGCACACCAAGTTGTTCTCCATTTTTTAGCTTGGCACGTTGGCTTTGGGTGTCTTGATCAATTCGAGGAAGGAGGTCTACGGTTGTTGGTCTGGGTGAGGAGCTATGCTGTTGGGCTCACGGTGGAGTTGGCGGCGATATTTTGTTTGTTGCAGTGACAAAGAAAGAAGAGAGGAGAGAGAGTTGTCGAGCGTTTTAGGGAAGAGATGGAATGATGGATGTCTGCCAGGGGCACTTTAGGAAACAAAAAGGCTAATGCATACAAGAAAATATAAAAAAATAAAGTGGGAGTGTGGTTTGCAAATTGGGGAGTGTCATTTTCACTCCATAAAACCTCATTAACCCAAAGTTGAAAATACAGTTACACAATTACCAATGTTTGATGGTCTTCAAAACTACGAATAATGTTTCTCGTCCCAAAGAATGAAACTCAGTACAATTCAATATTATAAACATACAATATTATAGATTTACAACATATCCAAAATAAAGGGTTACGAATCACGCATACACATACAAAATATTGCTTGTTGACCGCATAATGTTGAAGATAACCCAAAGACGAGGAAACACTTGCAAACTACCAAGCTGATAACCAAACCAAAGTACCAAACCCAGATGAAATTTCCAGTCACTTAATAAGGATGTTGATCGACATTAACGTGCCATGCCCGGTTTGATGATCGGAGGCACAACTCCTTCCAGGTTCCACTTCTCAGCGTTTGCTTGCCACCCTTCAAAATCAACGATGCAATTGGTTGGTAATGTAAATCAGATCAGTCATGGAAACATTTTTTACTGTCTAAAGCTTTGTCTATCACTACCCAGATTAATTTATCTGCATCAAAGGGTAACCCGTTTGACATGATCATATTTTCAAACAATTCCTCGTGTTAATTGGGCCTGGGCTTAGTTTTCTAAGTCATCCAATGAAATGGATGGCCCTAAATATATGAAATTAGGTGGGTCGAATTAGGACCCAAAAGGAAGAGAGTTGGTTACCTATGGAGGGATCAATTCCTTGATTTTTGAGTTCTCTATACTCCTGACAAATAGAACAAACACAGCAGAAGCCATGAACCAAAAAATCATGGCATGGCTCTTGTGGTAGGGAGAAGAGTCCTCGTAGTTTGGTTCGATACGAACCGGCATAACGCCATCCACAACATACAGATCCCAGAACATGGTAGATCAGGCCAGCAACCACGCAAGCTGCCCATATATTAATTCAAACATGCATTAATTAGTTATAAAACTTGTACAAAAATTGAATGATATATATCCTCACAATCTAAGCTAATTAATCATACGCATGAATAAGGGTTTATAGTAAATAGATTTTTACATACATGTAGTCCCTCTATCAACAATCTCCGCAATTTGCCCAAAGGTGATGCATGGACAAAAGCAAGTGAAAAGACCTTCGATCAAAAGAGTGAAAGAAATACATATATATGTTATAATTCGTCATAAAAATAAATAAATACAAAAAGCTAGGAAGAAATTGAATGTTCCCATGGAAGTGAATTAGTACGTACAATTTGAACGATCTTCCAAACAATCAAAAAGGCCAGTGGACCATTGTCCTTGGGGAGGAGGTTGCTTTTTGGATTGTGCCACTTCGAAATGTAGGGTGGAGTTGTTTGAACTCATTGTTGCCAGAAAATTGCAGATATGGCGCAGATGAAAGGAGCTGGCTAACTTCTTTATTAATGCCAATCTAGGTCATAGCGTTGGTTCTTATATATAAGCAGTATTAGGGTTCAGGTTACCAATTTAGAGCCGTAATACATATTGTATAATAAGCTAGGTTGCCGCATCATAAGGATAATGAGGGCTTTTCCTGATCATTTCATAAGAATAAGATGAACTTAATTAAGGTGAAGTGTTCTAACAAGAAAAATATAATAAGGATAATGAGTGCTTTTCCTGATCACTTCATAAGATCAAGATGAACTTAAGGTGGAGTGTTCTAACAAGAAAAATATATGAAAATACAAAGTTCAGGCTATGAAGTTTGACCTGACCATATATAGGTAGGTTGATCAAACTTCTAATATAGTACGTAAGCGAAGTTAACCCAGTTTCCTTGAATCTGCTAGAGTTGTTAAAATAATTTAGTTTGGTCACTTGGTGAATGAGGAGAAATGAGAGGGTGACAAAGTAATAACATGCGATTTTAGTCAAAAAATTGTGTGCTATAGTCCACAATTTTGCTGAAATCATGGTTTTTCACACTAAAATCATGATTTTTAAGTACTTTTCGAGTTGACAGAGTGCAAAAATATTGATTCATTTATTTTTTACGATTTTTCAAATTCGAAAAATTAGAAAATTCAAAAAAAAAATTCGAGATTTTCTAGTTCTGTCAATTGGAACACTTTTTAAAAAACATGTTTTACCAATGTTGAAGTTTTGAGAAATTTTTATTATTTTTGCCGAAACCATAGTTTTTCACCACAAACCGTGTGTTATAACACACGATTTTTTGGCCAAAATCTCATGTTCTTATTTTTAGGCCAAAGTATTTATACACTAAAGTCATGGTTTTTAAGTACTTTTCGAGATGACAGAACGCAAAAATATCGGCTCATTTATTTTTTACGATTTTTCAACTTCGAAAAACTAGAAAATTCATAAAAATAAATATATGATTTGAGATTTTCGGGCAAAATAAGTTCAAACACCGTTTAAAAATCATGTCTTACTAATGGTGAAGTTTTGGCACAAGCAAATTTAAAGGAAAAATGAGGTTGGCAAGGTTTGGCATGCCATGGCATACCATGGCACCTCCAAACGTGTCAACCTCATTTTTCTAGCAACTTTGTCCGTGACAATACTTCACTAATGTCAACAAATAATTTTTAATTTTTTTTTCAACTGACTTTGCTTGAAAAACTCTAGTCGTTTGTGAGTTATGATTTTTCAAATCGGAAAACTTAAAAAATCATAACTCACAAACGAGTAGGACTTTTATGCAACGTTAGTTGACATACCTTTTAAAAATAATGTTTTACTAATGGTAAAGTTTTTCAATATGTAAAGTTGAAAGAAAAAGTACAGTTCACAAGGAAGAATCCCGATGTCCCCCAGACACTTCAAACGATGTCATGCTAGAGAGGCTAACTAATGATGTCCATACTAGCGAGGCTAACTAACGATGATCATGCTAACGAGGCTAACTAACAATACTTATAATCTCAAGCATTTTTCTATAGATATATACGTTAAAAAATTGTAAGCAGGATTTTGACCAAAATAAATAAATAAATTTGTAGTAGAATTTTGAAATTGGGGCCGGTGAAATACTCAAATGGTACATCCCAAATTTTCAGTAAATATATATTGACACAAATGAAGATAACTGTTGCCATAAACCGTTAATTATCAAAAGGCACGTACCTAGCTAGAAGGCTAGAATAACGAAACCATCTACACACGTACTGGTTAAAAGTGAAAGTACGGTGACTTAAAGTCTTCAACATTTTGGCTACGACACATATCTGAATATCTGGTATACGCATGTACTCTAGCATGGGCATGGCCGAGTTGCAGAACGAGTCACTCCCTTTGGCCCCATCAGCGTTGGCCCCGAATCCTCAGATTCCACCATCATCAGCACCACCACTTCCTTGTAATTTGGATGTTCAACCCCTCACAACCACCGGCATTCCGATCATGCCGGTGGCCCATCCTCATTCCCCAGCCCCTTGGTCCACTGGCCTATGCGATTGTTGTGACGATCTCAGCAGTTGTAAGTTCAATCATATATCATATATATATATGCATGCATTACTAATATCCTTTTTGTTTTGAAAAGATATATGAAAGAAACGTACTATATATAACTGCCTAGCTTCTTTCATCGATCTAGGTTGTTTAACTTCTTGGTGTCCATGCGTAACATTTGGACGCATCGCAGAAATTGTGGACAGGGGATCATCTTGTAAGTTTTATTACCATGAAATCAATCTAATTAGGAGTGGGAATTTAATTTAAATGAACTAATTGCCATGCATATATATGCAGCGTGTGGAGTGAGTGGAACACTATACGGTTTGATGCTGTGCGTGATGGGTTGCTCTTGTTTGTATTCGTGCTTCTATCGATCCAAACTGAGAGGGCAGTATTTCTTGGAGGAGAAGCCCTGCGCTGATTGCTGTGTCCATTTTTGCTGCGAGGAATGCGCTCTGTGCCAAGAGTATCGACACCTTCAGAACCAGGGCTTTGACATGTCCATAGGTTGGTATGGCAACCTCCAAAGGCAGAAACGACTTGCTGCAATGGCAGCGGCAGTGCCTCCACAACTTCAGCCCGGCATGAATCGTTAACCGATGGATTATATAGCTAGTAACATTGCAGTCATATATATATATATGTATGTTTTTGTACGTGGAGTATTGCTGATGTAACAAATAATTCTACTTTATTCCCTAGCTTGATTGCAGTGTCGTACTTAGTAAATTTATATACGTGAACTTGTCATAATTAATACAAATACAAGTACGAATTTTGCATAACAATAAGAAAAATAAGTGATTAATTATCACCACCTATATATCATCATCGATAAGAACAAAGAAACTTCTACATTTTAAATTCTCATTCATAATTTTGTTCCGTGAACTAAAGGAAAAATCTTAGTAAATAAATTCCACATTCAAGCATTATCCATAACCTGTATCAAAGAGAATGATGACTACATAATATATTACTGCCTATTCAAATTAAGACTAAATTAACTTTGAATTTTTACAATTGTCCCAAAAAAAAAACTTTGAATTTTTACAACTCTTTACCTAGACTCCGATTTGGACCTATGATGATATATTCCACTAAGGACGTGAACATATATGTGTACGTGGTAGCTTTTTTCCAAGATAAACATATGCATGAATGTGGACTAATTAATTATGTAACACTGACAAGGCAATTCAAAAGCTTTTGACTATATATACTTACGACACTTTCTGGGGGGCGAGCATTTTCCATGGATGTCCTTAAAAACAGGGAGACTTTGATTAACTAGTGGTTGATTTTCCAGAATACTCGATCTGCTTTAACTAAATTGGGTGGATGATGTACCAAACATTTCCCTATCTCGAATAGGTAGATCGATGTTATTGGGAGGCAACCAAAAGTTAGTCCCTGTAATGCTTTGACTGCACTAAATCATATAGCAGCTCGTGTCCCTTAAAATGTCAACAATGTCATGCACCCATTCTAAAAGTTATTTCCAAGAGCAGCTATGATGTTGCCTTTTAATTAACTTTTGTTTAGTAATTGCAGTTCAACTCTAAACCACATTACTATGTCGTTGATAATAGGTAGGCAACATTCCACATTACACTTGGGTTCATTTACCCACTAATGAGTAGCCGAGTTAATATCGAAAGATTGTAATTTCTTGAGAGATCTAATTCATATTAGTAGGGTGAATATGCATATTTTGCCACTAATCGCATTGTTAGGGTGAATATGTTAGTTTGGTGTAAAAAGTAAACTCTGTAAATGAGTGTAAGAATTTAATTAAGAGGTCGGACACTCGGACATATTATATGATTACGTTCAACTTATTCAAAAAAATTTCAATAAAGGTGTCTTTGATTAATTGGTCCTACTACACTTGATCCACGTGAAGGCATGAGGCAATTACAACTCTTCCCATCTAATTTTTGCCTTCTCATTTCATCTCTATGTAAGGATCTGCTCATTTCATCTCTATATAAGGATCATATATAGACACAAACGTTTTCTACAAATCCAAAGTACTTTCCAAATTTTGTGCTAGCTAGCTACTTTTTCATTCACGCATTCTCTATACATATCTTCTCCTTCTCGACCATAATGAGAACACAAAGAATGGTGCCCTCTATCACCTTAGATCCAAACTATTTCAAGCAAAAAACCAACATTGGCGTCGACCCTCATCACCAAAATGGGATCAATATTGTGATCGAGGAAATCGAAGGGATAATCAAAGTGTACAAAGACGGACACGTGGAGAGACCCCAGATTGTGCCATGTGTCGCAACTGCGGTGGCTGATCCGGAGCTAGGCGTGACATCCAGGGACATAGTCATTGACAAGTTCACAAACATTTGGGCACGTTTCTATGCTCCGACACTCCACGGGGTGAATACGAATACGAATACGATGAAGAAGCTCCCTTTGCTGGTGTATTTTCACGGGGGTGGGTTTTGTGTTGGCTCGGCCGCTTGGAGTTGTTACCATGCATTTCTGGCAAAGCTAGCGGCGAAAACCGGTTGCTTAATCATGTCATTAAATTACCGTTTGGCCCCTGAACACCCTCTTCCAGCTGCGTATGAAGATGGACTCAGATCCCTCGTGTGGCTAAAACAGCAAGCTATTTGTGAACGTGGTGGGGATGACAATAACCAATGGTGGTCAACGCAGTGCGACTTTTCTAGAATATTCTTGGTGGGTGATAGTGCTGGGGCCAATATAGCCCATAATGTGAGCACAAGACTTTGTTCTGGGACAATTTTATCGCCTTTAATTATTAAAGGTCAAATTTTGGTGCAACCATTTTTTGGAGGAGAAGCAAGGACAAGTTCGGAGAAGTATTACTACATGGTGCAGCCACGTCACTCGGTGTTGAACCTTGCTGCTTCGGATACCTATTGGAGATTGGCACTGCCGGCCGGGTCCAGCCGTGACCATCCATGGTGCAACCCTTTGGCTAATGGGTCGTGTTCGGGCGTGGCAATGATGGTGTGCATTTCGGAGTTGGATATATTGAAAGATAGGGAGTTAGAGTTTTGTGGTGCGATGGGTAGAGCTGGGAGGAAGGTGGAGTATGTGGTGTACAAAGGTGTAGGGCATGCGTTTCAGGTTCTAGATAAGTCTAGGCTCGCACAAACTCGATGCCATGAGATGATAACTCATATTAAGGCCTTCGTTGATAATAACTAGAGGTATGTAAGTACAAGCTACCTAGCAGGCTAGGCTTGTAATTAATTATGATTTGGCCGGATACTAATTAGTTCAGCCACTGTTATATGGTGGGAATGGTGGATTCATGAACATCGATCCCTTGTAATTTAGAAAAGCACTTGTATTATTCATATTTACAGATGTTATAAACTTTCCTCACTCACAACTAGTTGTTATATACTTTTTTTAATTGTTGTGCGATAATAAAAAAAATACATTAATTGTTAGAAAGATCGAGCTTGCTGCCTTAATTTATTAATCAAATAAAAAGAGAAAGTACATGGTAAAACTAGAGCAACAATTTTCCCGAATAGGCGAATAGAAACAAATTGATCCATTATTGAAAATTGTCATAGCTCTCTCCATCTCTCTAGTATGTATATATATGTGTGTGTGTGTGTGTGCGCGTATATATCGTATAGATATATCTTTTACAAATTGGTACATTCTTGACATACGTTTACAATGTCGCATTACATCATAGCTAGCAGGTGAGGATAGATATATGCGTGCTTAAAACAATTTTCTCGTATTTTAAATAGAGGCCAGGAGCAAGCAAGGTTAGAGCTTAAAATATATTGTAATGTCTGCTCTGCTAGAAGAAGGTTGAAGTAGAGTTAACGAAGGCCAGAAACCTCTCCCACACATCTCCCACACGCCCTTAGGCATGAAGGTTCGTGGTCGAGGTTTCTTCCACTCCCTACCCTTGACAACCTCGCCTACAAAACTTGGTCGCACATTCTTGCTCAAATGAGTGTTCCACAGGAATTTCTAGCATCATCGATCCTTGCTGAATATACAAACAGATCGATCAACGTTAGATCGTCGATCAATTACTTTATTAACTAATCAATTAAAGATAAAATTATAAACACTCGACCAATTACTAACCAATATGTACCTGAGTTTTAGATGGCATTGATGATCTCTTTCTTTCTACTAATTCTGCTTCTTGATCATTTGAACTTCTCTGGCTAGCTAGCTTAAATTGTCTACCCTTTTCTGGGTCAGTATGTATTTATAAGCAGCTAGCTAGTAAGCAAGCCCCGTCATGATCACATGCAACCAACCAAAACTAGCTAGCTAGGTATACAAGGTAAATAGTAAGATTCTAATTATGAGGGATTGAGTTGTTGGGCACCTGGTGCGAACCATCGGTCGTTGTTCACAGTGATGCCTCAACCCCCAAACTCAAAGTCTAACTGACCGACACACGGTCACACGCACACATAAGGTCTATGATCCATCACCAATCGAACATCAATATTATGTAGTGTGCGTACCAGGCACGTTTGACGGTTCGAGTAACGATATCTTGGGCAAGCTTGCTACTTTGAAATACAAACCATGATACCTTGTCTTTCTTAATTTCTCCTCCTTTTAAAAAAAAAAAAAAAAAAGGAAAACCTGATTACTATTGATAACAATTACAATTGTTGAAATAAACATCACTCGTCCAATCGTTCTAAACTTTGAACACAAATGTAATGCAAGTATCTTGAGCAGTTAAGAAAAATGACATACTACACCATATACTCGTCCGATTACACCACTAAACCTCAGACTCATTGAAAGCAGTACAAGTAGCTAGATAAAATTCAACTCATTATTAGTTTCTCCATTTCTCATTAATTTCATATTACAATCTATATATTGTGTGAAAGAACTAAGAATCAGAGTTCCGAAGACTAAAATTTATGTGATAACGAAAATTTTGATCATATTGTTTCTCTTTAATGCCACAATGGCTGCAACATATGGTTCTTAGTTCTCTTTAATGTCACATACCGGATGGATAAGGAAGTTAGGATTAAAATGGAGTTTCTACAATTCATAATAGAGTTATGTTAACAATTCAGATTATTGATGACATGGCCAAGTGCTTTGGCTAGTGCTTTGGGTATTGTAGAATTTTCCTGATTCAGAACTATTAAACAAATAGAAAAAGCAAAACACATTAAGAATTCATTTGATAATTGCCAGGCACATGCCAGCAAAATTAAAGGGAAACAAAAAATAGGAAAAAGAAAATACATGAATCGCATATTGAAGAATTTGAAGCTAAAGGAAGCCTTGCTTAATATCAGTAACATGAAAAATACAGCAAGTGAGATATTGGACCCTCAACCTTGACCAGGTGAAGATTCATTCCTCTTGGTGGTTTAGCTAGGTAAGTCAAGCTACCTACTGCATGGCAACTGCCAAGACTGTATGTAAGGAGACTTGAAAGCATCATCTGGTCTAGGAAAAAATTACCTTGTGATTCAAGAAAATACATATTATTCACCAGCAAAATAAAATAGTTCTCCAATTCTAAACAATATTGTCCTGCTCACAAAGACCGATAGAAACAAGAACAACAAATTGCTGAACAGGAATAAAAAATAAATTCTGAAAGCTTATTATCATACATCTTTACCATATACGAAATAACATAAACTTCAGTAGCCAAAATGGTCCCGCATGTTAGGCACAATATACTAGCACACTCAGAAGCTCCAGCAAAGAAGATATAACTACTCTGATCTGCAGAAATGGTGGTGTCTTCATCTTAACCATTACTCTTGAACAACTAGTGTGAAAAGAAACCTGGCTAGCTTGACATCATTACATGATCAATTGCTTGAAGTGCCTGGGTAGCAAAAAATCGGACATCTACATCTGGGTCCTCACTGAGCTCAACCAATGAGGGACGAATTGTCTTCTCCACTACCTGCATCAGAACAATTTTCATGCCACAAGAACAAAGAACATGAAATCAAAAATGAATTGCAAAATATTCAATAACAAGCTTGTTAAGATTCAGCCAGATGCTCACCGACTGATCAACTATGGGGATAAGGGACTGCAGCACCTTTGCCACATTAAACTTAATGTTGGGTACTCTGGAAGAGAAAATAAAAAATAATTAAGCCAGGAAACAGGTATCTATCCACTTCATCCTATCTTGCATATTTGGTAGACAGTCTATAAAATATATATATACCTGTCCTTTGACGCAGTGACAACCACTGGCAGTAGTTTTGAACATGTAATTTCTGAACCCATAACGGGGGCAAGGAGGCAGATTGCACGCAGAATTGTCATTCGATACAAATAGTGTGGATTGTCAATCATCTCCAGAACCTACCCAAATGTATAAAAATAGAAATAAAAAAAATGTATAAAAATAGAATACATAACAATCAAAACATAGAAAATCATCAGACTCAACAATGTGGACAGCCCCGGCAATAAGGAATAACAAATTTGCTTGGAAACAGCTTGAGTGGTCACTCCTAACTAGTGCCCATTCAGACATCCAAATGAAATAACAATGTGCTGAGAAAGATGGTTTTTCAACAACTATAATCTAATTGGCTGGACAAAATATTTGTAAAGCCAAGAATCCACACTTCACATTGAATAGAGAGAGTTCTATTCCACATTCACAAAAATAAATCTGGTATCTCCCATGGCAAAGCTGATAGCAATGGAATGAGTCACAGTACCTGTGGAACAATGTGCTGCATTGCCCATTCTGGACCAAATTCTTCTGCAAGTCGCTTCAAATTATTAGCAGCAGCATCACGAATTGAGTAAACCTGCAATAAATCCCAAAGACAAAAAGTATAGGAGGGGGAACTTGCAACAGAGTTCGAAGATGATAAAATAGAGAAAAAGTGAAGTGATATGTATTTAAAATCTTTCTATGAAAGTGGTTATACTCTAACCTTATCCTGCAACCACTGCATGCAAAGGGAACCAAGCTTATCATCAAAGAAGCCTACACCCAGCTGACTTGCCAACAAAGGTATGTACTCTATAATTGCAAGCCGAACCCTCCAATGTCTATCCTCCGCAAGCTCAACTATGGCTGGTAACAAGGATTGAGATAGCAAATCGATTCCAATAACCTGCAAGACCGACTTGCTTAAGTATCCCCCTAAATAGCTATATTTTTATTTAAATATAGACAGATATCCATTACCAAAAAAAAAACACACAGAAAAGACTGAATAATAAGGTCAAACAAGGCGTATAAAGGAATGTCCTGAACCAACCAAAGACACATAGGAAAAATTGATTATCTAATGCATGTAGCACCGACATTACTTCCTCAAATTTGAACTGACCTGATTCACTTGATCAAGCTTGCTAATGATATTGAGGCGCACATCAGGAAATTCATCCTTCAGAAGCGAAAGAAAAATGGGAAGGAGCTGCTCAATTGTTGCGTCCTGCAATTTGCAAAAATGAAAATCCACAATAGAATTTGTATAGCAAACCCAAAACTAGTAGCCACTCAAGATTATCAATGAAATAAGTTGAAAATTAAAAGATTTATCGACTTGTGCAAATTAGTCATCTGAATCTAACTTTGGAGTATGAACCAGATACACATCTGTCTAAATATTTCTTTTCCAACTTTTTACAGGTGTATGGAACATCCAACATATGTTCATCTAATCCATCTAATCCATCCAACCAAAACCAAAACCAATCATTTTTCAAACAAGCTCTTTATTGAGTTATTCTAAAACTAACAAGATAACAATCGATTCCTCCCATATCCAGCCATAATTGCAAGTCAAGTGATCGCCAATGATAAACTCTTTCCTAATAACAATAATTACAATGACCACTATATGGCATTCTCACCTTTCCTAATACAAGAGCCATTCCCATGATAACTGAAGCCAAAGCAGATCGGACATGTTGGGAAGAATCTGATGACAGTTCCTGCAAAATGTGGTTGGGAAGTATTAAAATAGCTAATAGAAAAGAAAGTATATGTTGAAGTTGACAATTGACACCACTAAGGAAGGTGAAAGTTTTGATTAAAGCATGTGCACCTTCACGCAAGGAAGAATATGCTGAATTGCAAGTTCTGGATTTAAAATCCGACAAAACTTAGTAACTTTTCCAGCAGCTGCTATACGTACTTCAGCCTCATTATCTCGAAGCAATCGCACATATGCTGGAACCAAGTCCGTCCTTCAAATACAACCACCACAAACCAAATATTTAAAATGAAGAACAGCCAAAGACTATTACTACACGGAAACAGATAGAAGAGGGGATTAGCTGAACAAAAATTAAGTTCATATATTGTCTAATTTACAGAAAATCCATATAACTGTGACATTCATGGAACAATAGAGATGCACAAAATTAATTCCATAAATTGTCTAATTAACAGATATCAAATAATAATGAAATCCTTCGAACAATTACCAAATTTCATACAGTATGATGGAAATACCTTGTAGGGTCAGGCCCCACAGCTTCACATAGCTCATATAGTTGATTTGCGACCATGTAACGCACACGCCAAGACTTGTCCTATTCAGAAACAAAGAAAACATAATTAAGAAGCATGTAAACAAAATTAAATGAAATCTGTGGATGCAGAAACCTATTAGCGACTCCTGAGTGCCTTAGTATTGTAACCATCGATGTGGCCTTTATATGACAGTACACAGTATAAATATAACCTGGAGAACCAAGCTTCAGGGATGCAAGTCAAAAGACTGGAATGAACCAGATCAAGAAACCAAATGTAGATTCAAAATTCAAAATATTAGCTTTACCTGAGAGAAGTTGACAATAACAGGGAGGATATGCGCAACACAATCTTGGGGCTCCAACAATTTGCCAAGAGCAGCACAACCCTCAACAGCCAATAGTCGAACAGAATCTTGATCTAACATAAAATTATTTATGAAAATTGAGAAATCATAGTTTTATTCAAAAAGAGATAATTAACTAAAAAACATAATTGCGAAACTGAGAATGCAAGAAAGACAGACTGTTATCCACAATTATTTTCTTCAATCAACTCCTCATCGGATTCCAGCCCTTGTAGATACTAGATTCAATTAGATATGTTGTAACTTTCAGAATGACTTGCGCATGCAATCAAACGAAAAATATCTTCAAGAAACTAAAGAGCAACAGTCCTTATCCTCCTTGCCATATTGTGATCCATGTCATAAATGTACACGTCGCGCATTGGTTTTGCATTTTACAACCAAATTTGACATGAATATGTGATACACATTACTGATGCACATAATTTGAAAAGAGAACTTACGATACATTATATCAAATATAAGAAAAATGGGTCCACTGCTTCCTTAGCTACCAATCTTTCTATTATAGAGGTCAAAGAAATCACCGACACACAGGCTCTCAGGCCAGTTAGGTTGAGTGCAACTTCGGTTGGGAAGCTTACATGTTATGTGTTTTGTGTAAACTTAATCAGGCATTGCCAGCTTATACTACCAAATAAGCTGATTGCTCCTTCACAGCACCTCTACCTTAGCCATTTAATATGCTATATTAGTCTCTTGGATATGATAGCTCCACTTTCTTCATATTTCATGGTCTTTGCCGTCCTAATAACCCACTAATTTATCATCCAATGAACGGAGAGAAACCACAACTAAGCCAATGGCATGGAATATCCTCAACAATGCTTATATAATTATTTTGAAGGGTGTTATCACAATACACCTAATCTTACAGGCATGCAAAACATGGGCCTAAAGTAGTATACTTGGTTCAATGTTACTACTTGGTTCAATGATCACCAACGGGAATAATAAAACCCAACTGATTAAGGTAAAGACTAAACAGTCAAACAAATTGAAAGGCTTATACTACAGATGTGTCGCCATCTATTTTAGACAAGGTGAACATTTTATTACCATCTTGTGTAAGATCCTCGAATATAGACATGATGTCAGTCTTCAGATGAGCAGGTTCAACAGTTGCTGCAAATTTCCCCAGGTTCGTTGCAGCAGACCTCCTAACCATAGGCATGTCATCTTGACACAACTGACTGTATATCGACCGGAGCTCTGTCTTTAACGTCTCTGATGCGCTTGGGTAGGCAATATGAAAAAGCCCACACGCAGAGACTCGGGCTGTAAACCACTCACCAGCTGCCAACCTCTGAGGAGAAGAGATTACAAAATGCATGTTTTATGAATTTAGTGAAGGTAGAAGCATAAGAAACATAAATTGAAGACATACACATGTATGACTTTAATGAATTCATATTGTCATGCAAACATCACAGGTGCAACTTTGATATAAGCTAAAATAGAATATTCTCCACATGAAATTCAAAATCAGATTACCCAAATCAACTCAATGTCTTTCATAAGTCATCCTATCCCCGCCTCCCCCTCTTGTTTCAATGATAAGTACCTCTTTTATTATTATTTTTTGAGGAGAAAAAAGAAGAAGATTAAAGATGCCAACAAATCTACATCAGATACATATAAGCGATTAACAGTATGCGCAGAGCCTCAACTAAATATTTAGATGATGTTGCACAAAGAAAAAAAAATCTAACCTTCACAAGAGGAATAAACCAGTTGACTAAATCACCCTCCCTCATCTGAGACCCAATCCTACATAATGACTCCACAGCTTTGTCCCTCACGCAGGTTTCCTCAACAGTGCAAAGGGTTTCCAAGGGTGGAAGCAAAACATGTGCATGTTCCACACCCCCAACATATGGAATGAAGACCCCCAACTCTTCTGCCATTGCAAGAAGTACCTCATCATCATCATCATTGTTTTCGCTCAGAAATGGGATTAGCTCCTTACGCGTTCGATCTTCCTCCTAGAGCGCGGGCAATTGTTGATAGCCTGCGGATTGAGTTCAACCGTAACTGGATGTCGTCATTTTTCAGCTCATCTATGAGAACGGCTATTGGGTATAGCGGTTCATCAACCATAGACATTGTAATTCAAGGCTTTCTAGAACCTTCAGCCACAAAAACAAGTTATCAGGAGGACTGCAAGTATGTTTTAACTGTAATATAAAAAAAAATATGTTAACTGAGACATAACATTGCAGCTACCGATTACTATAATTCTAGACATGTAAACCAATAAACATCTACATATCAATAGGGACGCATGAAGAAAAAAAAAAATCTACAGATAGGTAAAAAGAAACTTGGGCAGAACCATTGCTGCTATACTTATTAACGATAATATTAATAAATTTAAAAAAAAAAAATCAGCAAATGACAATGTAGAATCTACTATAATTGACACAATCACTCTAATTTCATTTCGGTTTTCATCTTTTACTTCGATTCTTGTGATTTCCAAGCTATTAAATGGAGCTTAATTCAGAAAAGCAGGATATCAACACTGCTAGACCTAATTCAAACCCTAGGATTCAAATCAAGAAAATGCCAAAAACAACATAGAAAGAAGACGATGAATTCTTGGATTCCGAAGAGGCTAACTCTTGAGGCTCCGCTCAGCTACTAAAGTTCACAAGAGAAAGATAAATCAACAACTGCGCCACCTAAAATGACCAAACCATTGAAAAGTAATTGACCCTGCGTGTATACTAACTCATTGGTTCCAGCTGAATTGAGTAATTCTTAGTTTCCAGGAAACAAGAACACGAAAATAGAAACCTGATTTCTTCTTTTCTTTTCTTACTTCCCCTTAGTTTTCACAGCAATCAAACCGAGGCTAAAAATCTAGTTGGCCTTACATTAACCAAAACTTTGACAAGAACAAAGCTATGCATTTGCTAAGAGGAAATCGATGAAAGCTAGAAGTGGAAATGGTCGTACCGATCTCAATGCCTACCGCCGGCTGCCCCTGATTCGACGATTTGTTAGAGAGGAAAGAGAACAACAGAGAGAGAGAGAGAGCAATCTGTTAGAAAGAGAGAGAGAGAGAGAAACGAAACGAGACGATGGTATTATGCATTTTAGGCCCGTATGCATTAAAATTAGTACCAGGCCTTTGGGGCATCTCTTGCAGAAAGTGCTCGGGTCGGACCATCCAAGCCCAGCCCATTAGGGAAGCATTTCTATTTTTTTTTCTTCATTAACTTTACACGTGCCAAAAATGTATTCTTGCTTATACGAAATGGAGAATGAATCAAGTGAAGACAAAAGCATGTAATAATGTGGGGATGAGATACTACGTAATATAATTTATGACTTTTTAGGTGAGATTTATTTACCATTTTACCTTAATTTTTATTGTGTAATTAAATGTTGGAGAATCGTGAATGAGAATGGTCTTTATATTTTTCATAATCATTTTCAAGTAAAGAAACATGATATTAAAACAGTGGGGTAATGCAATGGTGGACTGGTTATTGGATTGCCACTTGTAGCTACATATATTTTTTTAATATATAATTTTGTAAAATTGAATTTTCCTACTTGACCTTATTACATTAAAGGCTAGTTTGAGATTGCTGTGAAAAAATTGCTTAAAAAATAGGATAAACTTTGAAGAACATTTGGGTGTACTGTCCTGAATTTTAATTAAAGTTGCTTAATTTAACATTTTAAGACCTAAATTGTGGAAAAAACGATTTTAAAGTCTAAATTGTAGTAATCATGTTGTAGCTAAAGGGCAGTCCTCGGATTTTTGAAATAATTAACTGAAAGGGAAAATTAGCTTAACCAAAAAGATAAGATATACTGTAGATGAATAATATTTATTGAGGGGGAAGTAGTAAAGACTGCATATTTTGCTCTTGAATTGGGAAGATTTAAGATGAACAAAAGAACATTTTTGTTTTTATGATATATTTATAGGCCTTAGTGCCTTGCATCTAATTGGAAGGATTTTCAATTCATTTTCACCCAAGCACATATATACATTGTTAGCTTTACTTTAGTTTAGACTGCGCATTTCTTCTTCAAGTGGGGGATTTCCCAGCTCGTTTTGCCTCAAAATGGTATCAAATATAGGGTTCAGTACAGACTCACACTGACTTTCTACACTATTTTCATACAATTGTAAAGGAAAGTCCTGTTTGCTACATTTGTATGGGAGATAATTAATTGAATAAAAAACATTCAATCAAAATCATAATATCAAGCCAACTCTTCATTCTTGGACCGCCAGCGCCTATAGATTCTGGTCCAGAACCCGAATACCTCTTTGGCATCGGCTGGGTCCGTAGGATCCTTAAAGTTAGCTTTCTCACTAAGCTCTACAAATTCATCGACTAGATTTTGAAGCCTTGCCACAAACTCAATCAGAAGCGATGTAAATGTTGCTAAAGATAAGGAGCTGGCACTTTCATATACTTTTGATTCTTCCAGTTCAGGTTGAGGATGCATAGGATTCCCAGAAAACGATGCAAGCCGTGAGGGCCATGAGGTTAATGATTTCCATTGTTGCATGGAAGGATCGCCGCTGCTGATGTGGGGATTCTGAGCCTCCCAGGATTCACTAAGGGACTCAATCACCATGTTCTTATTATCCTGCTCTTTATCAACAAAATTGTCAGGATCTTCAAATTTGCGCTGTAATATTTCAGGCCCCCAGCCTTCATAATTGACAAGAAGGTATGACCTCTGGTCTATTTTCATCTGCAAATTTTCTGCTGCTTCATGCACTTCAAAAAGTATGTCTTTGGGACTTAATTTTTCCATCCTTTCTACTTTGCTTCCTAGCTCACGTAATACTTTAGCACCTTCAGTACCAACTCTCAGGAGCTCATTTGCAAAAACGTGTCTCTTATCTGGTGGTGCCTACAGAAACACATCCACAAAATCAAATTATGAAAATAGGAAGCAAATGGGATAGGTATCTCATGTTATTGAACTCATACACGTTGCTAATAAACCAATTGGTAACCCAAAACACACAGGATTCCAGTTTACTAAATCAACTATAAGTCTATAAAAACATACAAGCCATAAAAAAAACTTTCAAGTCCATTGTTCAAAGTAGTGTAATTGGCATGAGAGATCAACAGTGTGTTGAATATACATTTTCCAAAAAAAAAAAATTCAACTATAGGTGTTGTTAATTGGCATGACAAATTTCTCATCAGCAATCTGCAGGAATTTACACTATTGATACTTATGTATAGGAGATTGTAGATATGTCTAAAATTCTCTGAAGAAAATAATAATTGCCTTGAACCAAGATATATGTTTCAGGTAAAACCAAGCTACACACTCAAGATTTAAGGTGACAATACCCATACGATCATTTATCTTCAAACAAAGAAAGAAAATGCTGCTTTTAGTATGAAAGAATTTGTTAGAGTTATGTTAACGTCACAAGATCCATCTCCTGAAGTCTATGGAGATTCAGAATTAGATACCTAGAGAAAATGCTTCTACCTATGTAATCTTTCTCTTCTTCCGTTACATACATTCGGCAAAGTGACAGCAAGAAAAGAAAGAGATATTATATCTACCTGTATTTCTGAAAGAATGCATCCATGCATTGCCATGACCATGAATGCACAGTGCCTCAGTGAACCACCGACTCTGACATAGCTTCTCCAAGGATAATGGAATGACTTATAAGGGCCATGCGGTGGCTCCCATAGTGCAAAGTCTAACTGCAAAAGACAACACAAACTCGTAAGTTAAATGAACAGTTCCTACCTTCTTCAGTTCAAATTAAGACTAGAAGAACAAATGTGGATGTATCACACACCAGGGATTCCTCTTGGCTTGAAGATTGAATAGTGGCTCTATAGCCACTATACAATGGTTCATCAGAAGCTTGGAAAGTGAGAATTTTCGATGGAACTCTCTCATATTCAACACATTGCAGATATCCATTAACAACACCTATAACAAAACAAAACATGATACCATCAATCCTGTCACTGCAACTGAGTAGATTATCTTCAGGAGATGATAAGTAATCAGGAAAAATGGGTCCTACCCTCCAAAGAAGTAGCAACACCCTTGAAATTTTTCACCACCAGCTTGTGGAGATCCTCCCCTGCCCAGATGGGGAATATACATATGTTTATAACCAAACAGATAGCAGCACCGACTGCGATAAGCAACAACCGATAAATTGCTGTTGCGAGAAATGTGGATGTACTCCCAGACACCAAAACGATACAATATGTCAACAAGAACACCCGAAATCCGTATTCATAGTTCTTCATTGGCGGATAAAGCTTGATATAACTAGCAAGAAATCCTAACATCACAAACCCGAAAACAGACAATTAAACACAGAAGAAGTGCAAAGCCGGCCATTTTTATATATCAAGAATTCCAACTCTAACCTGCTATGAAAATGTTTAGAACAATAACAACCTCCTGTAACTCTCCAGCCATTACAGCTAACTCTGCAATCCCTAAAGCAAGTCCTCCAGCCGATAATGTCCCCAAAGCACGATTAAACCCTTTGTTCAAGGTTGCACCTTCAACATCAAAACGACAACAAACCCATCATAATTCAAAAAGGCAATACCTACCTATGAGCACGATCAGGAGCAATAAGCAATACCTACCTATGCTGAATTCAAAAACGACAACAACGGTGAGAATCGCCCAGATGGAATATTGGCTAACGTCTTTGAGGGGCTCTTTGAAAAATATGAGCAGCGATACAATTGCCAGGGACAAGCCCATCTTGGCTGCGAAATAAGCTTTTCGAGGATCCGAGCGACCCATTTCATACAATTTAGCAGAAGTCTCATGAAAGCTATTGCAAAAGTTGACTAACCCATCGGACATTCTGCCAAAGCAACCGCATTTGACTCTTTCATCGGCGCACTCGGAGCTGTTCATGCCAAAATCCGAGTACCCTTTTCGGGAAAGCAGCCTCTCCTTGCTTCTCTCAGCAAAACTGTGCCGGAAAGACCCAATTTTGGCCGCCATTTTTCTCGGAAGGAAAGGAAATGAAACGCAGCAAGTCTCAGGATTTCATACAATGAACGAAAAGGATACAGGGGGGACATTAGCGCATTACCGTAAAAAGAGGTTATATGCATCATTACCAAGTAAGTCTAGGAGGAGACGGTGTCGTTTTCGGAATGCTGAAAGTTTGGTGCGAGCGACGTGGAGAGGACATGATAATCACTCCCCACGGGAAACTGGGAAAGATCGAGATTTGGGACAACCGGACAAATCATATGGTTCAGATTCACTTCATTTCCACGTGTTGCCAACCTATTGGGGGCAAACAAAAATTCCTCGATTAATCTCATTAGGTCTCGTTTGGTTCGCGAAATGGAAATGAAGGGAAAGTGAAAATTTCTCATGGGAAGGGAAATTAAATTTCTCACGGGAAGGGAAATTAAATTTCTCACTACCTTTCTTTTCTAGTGTTTGGAAAGACCAGGAATATAGTCAGTATCCATAATTTAATTGTCATTATAGTGTTTGAGTCTTGTAAATTATGGTATTAAATGCAGGGATAATTTTGTTTTAAATTATGCCATTAAATGCAGGATTTTGGAATGGAAAGTGAATCCATGCTTGAGAGAATGAAAATAATTTCCACCCAAATATCCCTTCTATCAGGATTCACTTTTTTTCTCTTGTCATTTCCAAACGCATAAATCTTGGGATAATAAATAAGTTTTTATTCTCATGGCCCAAAATCCGCGAACTAAACATGGCTTTAGAGGGATCCTTATTTGGAAAGGCAATCGGCGGGGGGTGTTTTTTATGTTTTTTTTGGCAAACTCAACAACTCAATGGTTCCGTCCCTAAAAAGTCTCTATATTTTTTTATTAATTCCGTTTTCATGTTTTTTTTTAATTGAAAAATATAAATATAAAGGTCCTGCTGCTTTGCATGGATGGATCATGGAGTTTCTGTGAGAACTTGTAAAGGCTAGAGATGGAAAGAGAGAGAGGGTATCCTTCTTTCTTTCTTTCTTTTGGAGTGAAAGATAGGGCATCCCTTGAAAACCATGACTTGTTCAGAAAAGTCTTATTTTCGTGATTGGTAGCTGTCATAAAACCTCCTTAATACATACGGATCGATCTTTCCCATTTATGGTAGGAATTGGGCCTTATTAGTTAGCGAATGAATAGATCGGCGGGCTTATATTTTGGAAAATGCCCAAAATGTACTGAATATTTGGGTGAAATTTTTAAAGACAGACGCAATTTAGCATGAAGAAAATTGTGTTTTAACTTCTTTTGGTTTTGTTGAAATTGCAATTTAGTTTATGGGTTTGAATTTTACAAATTAGTCCTTATGTTCTATAATCATTGCAATGTTGCTATAGGTTGTTAAAAATAAATGAATATATTTTTTATTTGAACAAGTGTAAGAGAATTTTATTTTTGGGGCTTTTGGACTCATTGAATTAAAACAATGCAAATGATGTTTGGCAACACATTATCCATTGAAATCAAAATTTGGCCTAATTTTGATGAATCGTGCCAAATTGAGGAAAATTTCTTTATAGTACATGATTTTCTTAAAGAAAAACGATATGTTTGAAATTCTCAATATCTGTTTGCACGGCTTACCAAAAATATTTTAGAGTCTTAGTCGAGACCTTACAAGCACTATAAGTGTTTTCTTTTGATTTTGTATAATTAATATTAAAAAAAATTAGGAACACAATATATATATATTATTATTTTTTATTTGAACAAAAGTAAAAATATATATATTTTTGGGGCTCTTGGGCTCATTGAATTAAATAATGCAAATGAACTTTGATAACATGTATTTCTATTGAAATTGGATTTTCGCTTAGTTTGGGTGAATTGTGACAAATTGAGGAAACTTCCTTATTATCGCACGTGATTTCCTCGAAAAATGATATGTTTGAAATTCTTAAAATAGGTTTGCATTGGTTGCAAAAAGTATTTAAGAGTTTCAAATAGACTCAACTCGAGACCTTACAAGAGTTACAAGGAAGTGCTTTCTTTTTTAATTTATCAAATTAAGATAAAAAATAAATTAAAAATGCTTTTAGCAACGAACAATTCGTCACTACAAGTTGTTAAAAATAAATAAATGTATTTATATATTTTTTATTT
Source organism: Rubus idaeus (assembly GCA_030142095.1). NCBI lineage: Eukaryota > Viridiplantae > Streptophyta > Magnoliopsida > Rosales > Rosaceae > Rubus > Rubus idaeus. The sequence goes on along the minus strand of CM057968.1, from coordinate 31,200,115 downwards.
TAAAAAAATGTAAAAGAAAACACTTGTGGCGACAAATTGTTTGTCGTTACAGGTTGTTACAAATAAATATATATTTATATACATATATTTTATTTTGAACAAATGTAAATGAATTTTATTTTTGATGCTCTTGGGCTCATTGAATAAAACAATGTAAATGAACTTTGACAACACATTGTGACATTGTCCATCGAAACTAGTTTTCCGCTTAGTTTGGGAGAATTGTGCCAAAATTGACGAAAACTTTCTTATTATAGCTAGCACATGATTTCCTTGAAGAAAAATTGTATGTTTGAAATTATCAAGACCGGTTTGCAAGACTTGCCAAAAAGTACATTAAAGTTTCAATGAAACTCAACTAAAAGCACTGAAAGTGTTTATTTTTTATTTTATTAAATTTAAATATAAAAAAATTATGAACACCGTTTTTGACGATCGATGCGCCACTAGAGGTTGTTCATAATAAATGATTTTTTAATTTGAACCTATATGAAACTGATTTTGTTTTTCGGACTATTGATCTCAAACTCTCAATGAATTAAACCAAATGCAAAAGAAAAACTTTTTATTTCCTTCTGTTACATGAGGCTGAACTGCTGAAGACATCATAGAGAACAAACAGCAAGCCTGACAGTGCGCTTGGATCTAGAAACCCCCAAAAAAAAAAAAAATTCTATACAGGCTTACCGGTTTTTCCCGCAAAATAACGGTCGTTTTTTAAATCATGACTTGATTAGGCTGATTAAAGGGCCGAGCCCAACACTGACAAAAGTTAAAATAAAAAATGTTACTGGCTTACTGCTCTCTCATTAGGGTTTGAAAAGCCACACATTTAACACTGGTCTCGCTCTCTCTCCGTCCGGTGTTCAAGAACCGAAACGAAAAAAGCACAGCGACGATGGAGAACGACCAAAGCGGCGTCGTTCAGAGAAAGCCTAAGGTGAAGGGCAAGCATGACAAGCCGAAGCCTTGGGACGATGACCCAAACATTGACCGCTGGAAGATAGAGAAGTTCGACCCTTCTTGGAACGAAGGCGGCATGCTTGACGTCACCTCTTTCTCTACACTATTCCCTCGATACAGAGGTGCCTCCTCTCTTCTTATGCCTCTTTGTTCGTTTGGCTGCTTAGAAATTTTGGAAAAATAAATTTTCGATTTTTTTATACTGTTTAAGTTGCAGTCATGAGATTCTGGGTTAAGCGAAGTAGAATTTTAATCTAAAATTTGGGCTAGCCTCATATGCTCAAACTGTTTATTTAAAAGGGAATTGATTGTTGCTGGTCCCTTTGTAGCTTGTTGCTGGTTGCAAGTTCGAAGGAAATTAATGTTAGGTTTCTCTGCATCAGTATAAGTGCATTTTCCTTCTACCAGCAAAAATGGAAGAAGCTTTTCTGTTTGGAAAGTGTCATATTTAGTTTATGTTATAATGATAACATTTTTATCTGTGATATTTTTGTTAATCAGAAGTATTACTTTATACTTTCTTACTTATGAGCCTCTGAATTATCTTGTGCAGAAAAATATTTGCAAGACGCATGGCCATCGGTGAAATCTGCTTTAAAAGAGTATGGCATTACATGTGAACTGAATCTGGTATGTCATACTAAATGTTGTTGTCTATAGTAATTACTTTGTCAAGTTTGTAAATCTGACTTATCGACCTTTATGAAACTTATTATGGATTGATCACTGGCTTATGACAAATTGTATGATTTGATGTACCTATTAAAGTGTTGTATTACTGGTTCTGGTAGGTTGAGGGTTCCATGACAGTCTCCACAACCAGAAAAACTAGAGACCCCTATATTATCGTCAAAGCTAGAGATCTTATCAAACTTTTGTCCAGAAGTGTTCCTGCTCCTCAGGTACAAATGTCAGATTGTTTGTTGTTACTGCTTTTCAGTTCCTGACTTGTATAAGCGTTCTACAATTCAAATGGTTTGAACTAGTTGCCAAGGGATTTCTTTTTGTTAATTTTTTTTTCAATGTACTTTTGAGGCTATATTACTGGTTACCTTTCTTTAACATTATACATAAGCTGAATTTTCCCTATACTCGGAAACTCGAGTAATTTTTTTTTCTTCATAGAACTGATTTATGACTTGAGTAATTTTGTACTAATCGTCTGATTTAAGTGCTGAATTCTGTGCCTGTAGGCAATAAAAGTGCTGAATGATGAAATGCAATGTGACATCATCAAGATCAGCAACTTGGTTAGAAGTAAGGTGTGTATTGCTTAATATTCCTTCCATTTAAGGTGACTGATCTTTCTGTACCAAAAAAAAAGGTGACTGACATTAATCACCTTTTTTTTGTTGAACATATCTAAGATTTTAACCTCCTGCCTATTTTTTAATTTTTTTGAAAAGCATTCTCTGTTTCTTATGTGAGACCTTTGTATATCAGCACTGTAGTGCAGTGAGGTTCTGTTTGATGTGTAGCAATGTTTAGAGCTGTTTAGGTTAGGTTCAGTGAATCAGGAATGTGAGGGATTTAGATGATAAAAACTAAAATGAATGTTTACCTAAAGCTCAGTTTCAGGGGTTAAATCATTCTAATTTTATAAATAAACTACTTAAACATTAGATATTAGGATTTTGTGTCCCTGTTTTTATTGGTGAAGAACTAATGGTTAGCATGATACTATCATTGAGCGCATAGTGTATTTGAAATTCTAATCTGCTGTATTCAATTGTGGTTTTCACATGTCAAATATTTCCTTGTAGGATTTGGTACAAACTTGTGCAATATTCAGTAGTTTACATGGGAATATTTCTGGGTGATAGTTGAACCCTTTTTACCCCTTAGGAGGCAGCCCTTCCCTTTTGTCAAACTCCTTCCCAGCCTTTTCTGGTTCATCTACCTACTCCATGAGGTGTCCGACTAAGAACCTCCCCATTTATAGTAGGGTAGAGATAGGACTTGGCTACAATCAAAGTAGTAATTTTGAACTTTTGAGATTCTACAATTTGCAAGAACTATCACTTATCAGCTTGTTCTTATCTCTTCCATTGAGTGCAGGAAAAGTTTATAAAACGAAGGCAACGACTTATTGGCCCCAATTCCTCCACTTTAAAGGTGCATAGAGTTTAGAATATGTCATATTATCATGTTTTACTGACTACTCTCATCCAAAGAAAATGAGAAACAAAAATAATATACAATGCTCGTGATTTCACATTCCATTAGGTGAATCTTTAACCCTGTTTATTTAATTTTGTTTCCAATGTAATTTTGGATGCAGGCCCTGGAAATACTGACAGGCTGTTATATTCTGATACAAGTATGTGCTACTATTCCCTTTGGTTTTGATAATCATATTGCACATTCCTTCTTGGTTTCCCTACCACTCTTATTGCAGTGGGAAATATGGATATATATATTTTTTTGCGTGTAAATTTACAGGGAAACACTGTTGCTTCAATGGGTTCATTTAAAGGATTAAAGTTAGTTAGGAGGATTGTGGAAGACTGCATTGAGAATAAAATGCATCCGATATTTCATATTAAGGTGATTACACTTCTATTGTGTGATTTACCAAGATTGCCATTTCACTTTACTAAGTTACAGGTTTCACCCGAAGATCTATGAATGGATCAATCTTAATTGCCTTTTCTGTCTCCTCTCCTAATAAATAGATTCTCATGGTGAGAAAAGAACTTGAAAAGGATCCAACAATGGCAGAGGAGAACTGGGACAGATTTCTTCCAAAGTTCAAGAAGTATGACATCTCTTTCAATTGTTGCAAACTGTGTATATGCCTCTAATGGTTGTTTTGGTGTTAGGTGTTATCCTTTCATTTCTGATCTCTCTCTCTCTCTCTCTCTCCAGGAAAAATCTTAATCAACCCAAACCTAAGCAGAGTAAAAAGAAGAAATCAGATAAACCACCTTTCCCACCTCCTCAACCACCTAGTAAGGTAAGTAGTTCACTCTTATATGGTTATATGTGCTCTCTTCGTGCAAGGGTTCTGCTTGCTGATGCGTCTGTTTTCATCATGTTAGGTCCTGTTCTCATCCTAAGATTCTGCATAAAATTGACAATTAACTTCATTAACTTCAACAATAAAATTGCTGAAGTCATAGTTTTTGCTAGAAGTGTTTCCTGACTAGGAACTTTTAAGACGAGTTTTCTTTTCTACATGTCAGTCCCTGTCATAGTTAATGATAGAGGCCTAATTTGCAGATTTTACCCTAGAACATTGCCTGCTCTCTGTTCTCTTCTTTTATTTATTTTTCACTCTTTTGACTTGATTATTGTCCGCCTGCTCTTTCTTCATCTCCCTTTTTAAAATGAATTTGGATGAACACTGTATTTATAACCTCAAACTTGTTGCTTTGGCCTCACTGTGTGAATTATTTTTTGAGGTTTTATTGTTATGTTCTGTTTGCAGAAATATAAAGAAGATTTTTTTTGGCTTTCTTGTGTCATTATTTCTTCCTGAAAATGTCATTCTTTTTATTGAGCACTTATTAAACAAAATTATATCTGTAAATAATAGGCCTGTGCACTGCCATGTGAATTTTAGGTTGACATTCAATTGGAAACTGGAGAATACTTTATGAGTGACAAAGTGAAATCGGCAAAGAAGTGGCAAGAGCAGCAGGAGAAACAAGCTGGAAAAACAGCAGAAAATAAGCGAAAAAGAGAAGCTGCTTTTGTTCCTCCAGAGGTATAGAGGAGTCATAGGAGATAAAGTTCAACCTAGAAATTTTTGTTTTGTTTGGTGTTATTTTCTCTGACCCATCATTACACCTTCTCAGTCTGCTAAGTGTTCTCAATTGTCCTCTTTCTTGAATCAGGAGCCTGCAAAACAGGATAACAAACCTGATAACGGTGACAAAAATGTTGCTGCCCTGGCCACGTCTCTGAAGGTAAATAAGATAAAGAACTTCTGTGTTTTTTTTTTTTCGGGTCTAATAATCGATTGTCTAAATAGAATTTTGCTTGGTATGTATAGAACTCTATTATAATGATTTGCAATAAGGTGTTTTTAAAGTTAATGTTGATTAGTGATCACTTGAGAAAAACATGATGAGTGACTTACAATAAGGCGTTTTAAAAATAACAAGCTGATCCGTGATCCCTTGAGAAAAACATATTGATCAGTGACTTTTTTTGCCCTTCTTGGTTTCTTTTTGGCTTTCTCCTAAGACACAGCTGCTGATTGTTTTGCAGAAAAAGGCGAAAGAGTATGGAAAAAAAAAGTTGATTGAGAATGTGAATCCAGAAGCATATCTTGCAGAATCTGGCGAATCTTCAAAAAAGAAATCCAAGCGATCAAAGTCTTAGATATTCTGATTTGTGGGTGATGATACATATCTTGCAGAATCTGGCGAATCTTCAAAAAAGAAATCCAAGCGATCAAAGTCTTAGATATTCTGATTTGTGGGTGATGATATATAAGCTCATAAGATGAGTTGCTTGTTGGACGTGTAGTTCAAACTCTGGTCGGATGGTTTGGAAGTGTTTGGAAATGCTGCCCAAGCTCTCTGATTTACAATGTTATTTATGACATTTTGACTCGGTTGCCGTTTTGACGAGGTTGTGTCCGTTATGCCATTTATGCAAGCAAGAGGCTCTACTAATATATTCAAAATTTGACCTATAATATATGGGAGCGATTGGGTTCAATACTTCATTTTACATTTCCTCGCAAAAAAAATTTCAGAAAGGCGTGATTCGAACTTGTGTGGAAATAAATGTAACTAGATCAATAATTGTAGTTGGTACGACTACCATATCACTTTCTGAACATGAAACACCAAATCCTAGATTTCTTTTTCGTAGGTGGTGTGTTCAGAATTGGCTCCCTAAACTTTGCTTTCTCAGCAAGTTCTTCAAACGAATCAACCACATTTTGAAGCCTGGCCACAAATTCGATCAGAAGTGAAGCAAATGTGGCCAAGGACAAGGCGCTTGCACTTTCATATGTTGTGCAATTCTCTTCCTTGCTGACTCCACCATCAAATGGCCAAGATGGTTGATTCCTAAACATGCCTTCTGAGGAAGCACTTAGTGTTGCAGAGGGTGTCCATGCTGCAGAAACTGACCTCAGGTCGAGCACAGTTTCACTCAAGGACTTAAATCCCAAATTCATATCATAACCGTCCTTAGAATCCGAAACATTTTCAGGGTCTTCTTGTTCTCTAGGTCGTCTTCCGATTTCCCAACTCTCTGAATTGACCAGTAGGTATGATCTTTGGTCTATCTTCTTCTGTAATATCTCTGCTGCCACATGCACATCTTTCAGTACATCTCCTGGGCCTAGGTTTTCCATCTTCTCGATTTTTTTCCCAAGCTCTCTCAAAACTTTAGCGCCTTCTGCTCCGACCCGCCGGAGTTCAGTACGAAAGACCCGTCTCTTTTCCACTGGGGCCTGCAATGTCACAAAATCACAAGCTTAGTAAATGCATAAACTCAGTGTGAAGGAAGCTGCATAAGCATACGTCCAAACAATAGATGCACAATGTAAAAGGACACTCGATGAAACTTGTATAAAGACACTGATAGTTTCCTCCCCACTGCTTGCATTATTAAACTTCCAGGCAATTTCTCACCATATAGTACTTCTTAGTTTTTTTCTTCTTTTTTTCCTCCCGATAGCAGGCACAAGATTTACCTGTATTTCAGAAAGAAGGCATCCATGTAGCGCCATAACCATAAATGCACAATGCCTCAATGCACCACTCACTTTGACATAGTTTTTCCAAGGATAATTGAACATTCTATATCGGCCATGAGGTGGTTCCCAGATTGCAAACCCCAACTGCATACGTGAAAAATAAAACCAATTAAACCCATTAATTTAACTGTCTAAATAATCGGGGTAGACTGTTGTACGAAGATGTATGTTATATCTTTATTTATAATTTTTTTGAATCAAAAATTACATTTAATTGAACTAAAATTACTACATTGACAACAAAGTTACCACATTCATGTTATGCTATTTATATATAATTGAACCAAAATTACAACTTTGACAAGATATTGTTCACAAACTTATAACAAGATCGTACGTAGATGAAGCATTTACCTATAATAAAACAAAAATTACACAAAAAAAGACTCTCGTTATCACAATAACAACAACTTTTGTCGTTATATTTGTAATGGAGATATAACATACATCCAAGTATTGTAGAACTTCTCTTAAATAATCATAAGCACATAATTAAATATTGGAGAAATTATACATACCAGGGTTTCTTCTTGGATTTTAGACTCTACCACTGTTTTATATCCCTTGTACATTGGATCATCTGACGCTTGGTATGCGAGAATTTTCGATGGAATCCTCTCATATTCGATGGATTTCAGGTACTCATTAACACACCCTAAGCAAAAAAGCTAATTAGCAAGCTAGTATCATGCATTAACTGCAATTTGGCCCAGCAAAGTACTTGTGATCTACATATATACCTTCTAATGAAGTAGCAACTTCCTTAAAATTTTTGACCACCAAGTTATGCAGATCCTCCCCTGACCATATTGGGTATATGCATATGTTAACAACCAAACAAACAGTAGCACCCACTGCAATAAGCACTAAACGAGTCGCAACAGCCTCCCTATACTCCCTTGTTCTATTCCCAGCAACCATAAGAATGCAATATGTCAACACGAAAACTCGAAAGCCGTATTCGTAGGGCTTCATTGTTGGGTACAGCTTCAAGTAAGATGCAAAGAACCCTAGCCGTCACAAAAAGAGAAGCAGATCGAGTAATTAGGAAAGTGACAACTTAGAAAATCAAGTCGATCTTATATAATTTCCTGTTCAAGTAGGCAAATACTAATATATACTAACCAACTATAAAAACGCTTATAACAATTACGACTTCCTCCAAATTTCCAGCCAGCAAAGATAGCTCGGCAAAGCAGAAAGCTAGGATTCCAGCAACCAATGTTCCAAGCCCACGATTAAATCCTTTAATGAATGTGCCTCCTGCATCAAGAAAGATTAATACTAATTAAATAAAAAAGTTTTAAGTAAAAAGTGAAGTCGTGTAGTAGTACGATCGAGTACCTATGGTGAATTCGAACATAACAATGACGGTGAGGATAGCCCAGATGGAGTACTGAGCAATATCGATATCGTGGAATGGATTTTTCCAGAATATAAGCAAAGAAACAATGGACAATGCAAGTCCCATTTTAATGGCAAAGATGACTTTTCTGGGATCAGAGCGACCCATTTCCCAAGCTTTAACAGCAAAATGAATCGTGTCTTTCCAAAACTCGATCAACTTTTGGCCCAAGAAACTGAAACAGCACATGTAGCTGCTGCTTTCTGTTTCTTCATCCTCGTCTTCTTTGAAGCTGCTACCTAAAAGCTGCTTTTCCATCTCTTGGCTGAAAAGTGCTTTTCCGGCCTAGCCTCTTCTCCAAAGATACAATATCGATCGAGCTAGACAAATTAATTAAGAGAAGTACGTAAGTATATAATGACTAAATATATGTTTCTTGAAATGTACATGCAGTTGGTATTTAACACGCGTGTACAAAGGTCGGCTTCAAAACTAAAATGATCGATCGAGTTAAATAAACAATTAATATATGGATGATGACTTGATAGTAACATATATAACAGTTCATATGTTTTTTTTTTTAAAGGATAGTTCATATGTTGAGACCCCATTTATGAAAACCAACATTTTGACATGAGCAATGCACGTGACTCCTTTTGGCATCAGCCTAGCAAAAGAATATTATGAGAGAGAGAGAGGGAGAGTTTTTCCCAGTTTAGTGCCATCTGGCAATAGCAAACTGTAGCAGCTGTATATGAGTGAACCGACCCCTTGTAATTGGGCAAGGTTGAATTGATATCTCATTTTGCATTTCTGTCTCTCTTAACATGATTAAATTATTGAAAATCCAAAACTACCCTTCCATAATAGAGCTTTAATAATAAATAACCTCATATATATAAAGGCTAAGATGGTATATTAAGAATATTGGAAAAAGATGAAGCCAAAACCAGAGAATGAATCTAAATGTAGGAGGAATTTTGCAGTTGTAATTGGAGGAAGGGAAAAAAAATATCCCAACAAAAACATTATTAATCATTTTTTTTTAAAAATGATTAACCAAAGAAAATTCAAAACAAGATAAAAAAAACGCAAAGTCAATTGGCATACTTGTAGTGTACTAGTGTGTGTTAAGAGGCTAGTTAGTATTCATGATTATTCACAAGCAAGCAAAAAAAAGTACTATAGAAATTGCCTGGAAGTTTCAAAAATGCATAGTGTGCTTGTGATTGTCATCGCCGTAAACACTAGCCAATTTCACCGTTCAAAAAACCCAAAGCCAATTCTTTTATCGATCTGAGCCAAAAGTACCTAAAGCTGTCGGTGGAGACTTTAGATTTTTATAGATCATGTGGCCTAAAAACCACCATTTCTGTGGCCAAAAAATCCCCATTTCTTTCCAATGATTTTTATAGATCATTTATCAAAGGCATAAATACAGAACCACTATCGTTAAATGGAGAAAACGATGAGAGAGCATTATTGTCGATCATTTTACATTATCACCATGTAACAAAACTGGAAGGGACAGAACGAATCAGATATCCATCATTTCCCTGCAGATATTATGTGTACGAGTTTGATAAGGGTAAAGGGGATTCCAATCTGTTTGCTACCGATGTACACTGGGTTACCTGAGGCAAAAAGGCAGGCATTGTTAGATCAGTTTGAAATTTTATGTCTTGAAACTTCCATTAATTCTTGTTAGCATGGTTGGATGGGATGTTGTTGTACGTTGTGAGTCTGAAAAATAGGACTGGTGATTTGATGAACACCGACAGTGGGAAAATATTCGCTTCATGAATCTCTCATTCTTTTGCATTTGCTACTGCAACATCAAACATTTGATGAAGACCAATCCGAGTTGGTCGAAATATATATATCCATTTGCCAAAATAGATTAACTTCTCGCTCGCAAAACTTGCTCTTGACGTTGTATCTACTCCATTACATAAGCTTGGAATAACCATGAAGGTGCACTTGCTAACCATTCAATATGTGAGCAAGCGTAAAATTAAGTTTGATTCCCACGCCTGCCATGCATTTAGATGAGTCTCGAGAAATCCATAACCGCGCCATCTTTTGTTCAATCAGAGAGGTTGGACATGCATGGTGACTTTAGATTTTTATAGATCATGTGGCCAAAAAACCACCGTTTCTTTCCAATGACTTTTATAGATCATTATCAAAGGCATAAATACAGAACTACTATCATTACATGGAGAAAAAGATGAGAGAGCATTATTGTGGATCATTTTAAATTATCAAGCATGTAACAAAACTGGAAGCGACAAAACGAATGGACCTACAAGGCTACAATCATATATTTTCAAATCAAAACAATTATTTGTTTCCATTTTTCTCCTGGATTAAGTAGAGGAAGCTTCATATACAAATGTTGCTCTTGATTATACCAAAGTAAGTTTAAGATGCAACAATATCAATATCGATCAATGAGTAGTATTACAATTAATGGTTGCATTATAGCAAATATGTACATTTACAGTTCCTCATCATCAAGATTCAAACAAACAAGGTATGCAACTAAGCCAACGACTGGCACAAATCTAAGATAATTCACTATACCAATCTTGCTTCTCTCAACATTCTGAAGATTATCACCTATCAACCAAGGCTGGAAGACACTATAAAGAAGTATATCCCAAATGAACGCATAAGCCAGCCTCTCCGATCCTAAATAACCGATCAAGAACTCCCATCTGTCCAAAATGCCACCGAAGTTGCTGTCCATTCGGCCATAAAGTGCCCACAACGCAGATATCAGACATATCGCTCCACCAACGATCCCGACAATGGGAGCACCATTTGTCATCACATCCCCAAGCTGTGAGCGCTTGCTGGGACTATAGTCCGATTCAGGTGCATTCAGCCGAATAGCCATGTAAGGTATCAAAAACGCTGTTCACATCACATGTATACATCAATTAATGTCATTGATGGAAAATGTTACCGAACTCTAAACATCCCCATTTCAATACGAAACTTTAAATCATAGATTCATCGAATCATCATCTGTTTCTTGTCCTTGGCACATGGACATGTTATATCGTTAGAAGGTCAATCAAAACCACAACTAGTATCATACATTGAAGGTTCATTTGTGCAAAAAGCTAATCCAACACTCATTCACCCAATTCACGTATATACCCTACATCACATGAGAGCTTACTGTTTGTAAGGAACATCTGAAAGCCCCATAAGACAGCTAGAGACCCCTTGTATCTGTCTCTCTTTCCATCAGTGAACAGCAAAGGAGCAAACATGAATGTCCACCCAATGACAAAGTTGAATAGTCCTTCACACATCTGATTCCATAATTGACCCATTTCAATGTAAAATCATATGCTTCAGTTGCCAGTAAAAACCAAATTCACTTGATATACCAATCTTACCGGGTGAAGAACTGGCGCATCAATCAAATTAATACCAACTACTCTGCCAAAAAGTTCATCACAGAAATCATCAAGAATAATGGAGTAGACATAAAAACTATTACCAAGAGATATAACCCAGTTGATTTGAGCATACCAGAGTTGAAAAAAGGCAAGATAAAGAAGAAATTCAGAGAGAGACCCACAAGAGAATTCACTGTATCCGAACTTATAGCCCATACTGGATCTCCCTGCAGTCACATGAAAATCTAAATTTTGAGCAGCCGTGATTCTATATATGAATGTTAATCACTGGAGTGTAAAAATAGCCCATATAAAAATTTAGGTACAATTACACACAGGAGCGTACGGAAGAAGGAAAAGCCACAAAATGTAGACTCCCTCAGCAACCCAGAGCAGAGTCTGAAACAGTCTCTGTGAGTTGTCATTCTCCGGTTGGATAGCGGCGGCGGGTTTCCGACGAGCCGCGTGGCACACAAGTTTGGGCTTCAATTTTGAGTCCCTTAGGTGTTTAATGAGTGACTGTGAAGGCCATGTTTGGGCTTCCAATGATATGAAAACGGGTTCGGGTTTGCAGAATCGGGTTTGGGTTGAGAAAATGTTGCGGTTGGTGCACAGCAGAGGCTGAGATGTTGTAGTACTGACGATGGTGGCCATCGTTTCTGAGAATGAAACCGGCATTGCGTGGCTTCCTCTCTACACCAAACCGAGGATTGGTTGTTTATGTAATTCCGGCTTCCATTCAGGGGTAATTTTGTCCAATGGAAAAGGCGTTTTGGCAATGAAACGACGGCGTTTCGAGGGAACCTGCGTATAGAGTATAAAGCCAGCAGGTTTGCTCCTCCTTCCATTTCAAAGCGAAAGCAGAAGCTCTGAGAAGCTTTTTCCCGCCACCAATGGCTCCCAAATCCGACAACACAGAAGGTAATCACACTCTACGAAGCTCTCTTTATTTCTTATGGTTTCGATGAGTTTTTACTGAGCGATAAACCGTCTTGTTTTGGTTTCTTTGCCTTTTGAAACATAGCAGCAATCGTTCTCAAATTCGTTAATGAGGTAAAGTAATATTTCTTCCTACTATTTATTTTCGTTTGGAATTATTACTTATTTCTGCGATTTTTTTTTCTGCTTCAATGTTAGACCTAATATTGTTCTCTTACTCTCGGATTGTAAATTTCCCCTTTCTGAGTTTTAGTCTGTTTGGGAGGTGAGAAATTTCGAATTTTCCATGATTAAACTCAACTGGGCTTCCTCCAAGAACCGAATCCGAATGTGCTTATTTTCTTTTGCTTTTGATTTTATTGTTTGTCTCAAAGTTTTACTAGCAACGAATAAGTGAAGGAAAATTCTCAGATCTGTGTGTATATATTTTCTAGGGAAACACTTCACTTTGGCCTTGTTAATGTTGATGTATACTCGTTTGTATTTGCTCCAGCAAAATAAGCCACTGAATTCTCAGAATGTGGCTGATGCGTTGCAAAAGTTCAACCTAAAAAAGACGGCCATACAAAAATCACTGGATACTCTTGCTGATAGTGGGAAGATTTCATTCAAGGAGTATGGTAAGCAGAAGATATACCTGGCTCGGCAAGACCAGTTCGATATTCCGAACAGCGAGGAGCTTAACCAGATGAAGGAAGCAAATACGAAGCTGCAAGAGCAGTTGGCTGAACAAAAGAGGGCAGTTAGCGAGGTTGAGGGAGGTACTTACTAATGCTCTTCTTTAGTACATGCCATGTTTTCCAAAATCTGCGTCTGGTTTTTCGATTTTTTAATTCTCGGTTTCGTGATGCACTTGTTGTTGTTGCAGAAATTAAAGCTTTGCAGTCAAATTTGACCCTGGAACAGATAAAGGAGAAAGATACCAAACTGAGAAAGGAGGTAAGTTAATTGGGATTGTTTGAAATGGCATTAGGTCAAAAGATGTGTCTGGTTAAAAATTTATGGATGAAGCTGTGGAGTTTTGAATTCTGTGTCAGGTTAAGGAACTGGAGGACAAATTGGAGAAATTGCGTGGAGGAGTTACCTTAGTCAAGCCTGAAGACCGCAAGATAATTGAGCAAATGTTCTCGGAGAAGATAAGTCAGTGGAGAAAGCGTAAGAGGATCTTCAAGGATCTCTGGGATACTATTACTGAAAATTCACCTAAAGATATCAAGGAATTTAAGGTTTGATTGGCTACTTTGTCATTTGAGCTTATGGATTCTGCTGTGTTCTAGTTCTAAGCATTCTCTTTTGTTATTGCAGGAAGAGCTAGGGCTTGAATATGATGAAGATGTTGGTGTGAATTTGCAATCTTTCATTGACCTGCTGCCACATAGTAAGAAGCGGTCTAGAGGCCAATGACTTTTTATGGTGAAGTTATGCATAGTCAAAGGTTAGAAATGAGTTCCCTGGTTTATTTAGCAAAGGATAATCTGATCGAAACCTATGTATATATATTCTGCATACTCTGGAGATTAAAATTTAAGCTTATGGATCCCGTTGGTTAAATTTACTGATGTTACATACTGAACCCTTTGTAAGTGTGATTAATATGCAGAATTTTATCTAGCTCTAAGAGGTTTTGACACAAGTTCTACTGTCTGCCAAAGACACCATGCTCTTGATGTTATGCTATGCTGAAAAGAACCAACTTTATGTTATGAACCAGTTTTGAGTCTTAAACATAACACGCCATTCTACTTGTCTTTAATACAAAGTTTGCTCATAGTGCAAATGTTTCGGTGGAAATGGATATGTGATTGGTGAAATCTAGAGTGATTCTTTGACTGTGTATAGATAGTTGCAAGATCCCCACACTCCTTGAAAATGCCGAGTCTTATTTGTTTTTTTAATCAAATCTGTTGGGGTTTGTACTTGTGCCCTAAACCCTAAGTTGGGGAAATTTGTGTATCCATGTACAAACAGCACCACTGCCTTACTATATCAAGTATCAACAACATTCAACTTTTTTATAGAACTGAAGATCACAGAGCTTCAAAATTATCACACTAAGTTTACATTTCGAGAGAGTATATGAGACAAAAAAAACTATCAAATTAATAGGCACATACCTTATTAGCACACCAACAAAACTTACAAGCACATAACAAACAATACCACTCATGCTTCTCAGTGCCCACGCACCCGTCTACTTCTCAGAGAGAATGGTCCCTTCTCTAAGTTTAATGTTAGCCTTCTAGATGATCCTTCTGGTTCCACCTTCATCCCAAATTGAACCCTAGAAGGAATTTTCTTAGGAGATGGGGCCATGGTACTTTGTTCATTGTCACTCTCGTCAAAAACTATATCCTTCCCTGAATGACTGGCCTGGCCTATGGCATCCAAGGACATTGGAGTTGCCTCCAATGTACCACCACCTTCTGAATCTGAACTTGAAGAAGATGCTGACCTCTTCAATTCTTCAGCTTGATTCCGAACAGTGATGTGCTCATTCTGTGATCCAAATTCAGTCTTTGAGGACTCGTATCTGCTTGATAACTTACCTCGTTTAGGACCAGGACTGTTTTGATAATCAGAATCATGACCTTCGGATCTGGACAGTTCCACTGCTGCTCTTGCAGCTGCCGCTGCATAAGCTGCAGATTCAAAAGCAGCCTGAGCAGCGTGAGCGACATCCCTATATTTCTTAGAGTACCTATCATCTTTTTCCGTCTCTTCTTTAAAAGACTGCAAAATTTCTGCTGATCCAGCTGTGCCACTTGAACTGGCCAGTGGGTTTGGTGCTGTCTGGTTTTTCTTATCCTGCATTGGTCATACCACAGAAAGCCACAGCCATGAGTAATTTAGTCAGAGTTCAAAAGCAAATGATAGCAATTCCTGTTTTACTTTTAAGTCACTTACCTTGGTTGAACCAGAAGTTTCCTCCAGGTTCAGAACAATGGAATTCTCAAAAGCAATTTCTTTGAGCACTTTCATTCTGCTCTCCCCTGTTGGCATCCTAGTCGACAGTTTTTGAATCATTGTAAGGTCGACTCCACAATTGTTTCGCAATTCAATGGAACGAGCAGTGAATTCCTTGCCAAAGCGAGAAGTGAGAACATTACGAATCTCTTGAAGCTCTGGGAAATCCCCACATCTTGAAGCAGCGTATAGCATACTTGATGCTGCCTTCTTCAGTTCATCCGGACATTCTCTGTATACACAAAACAAACGATCTCAGCCTGTGAATACACCATGAATGCAAAGACTGCCATTTTTTTTTTGGGTCAAAGACTGCCATTTAAATCAGAGAAACCAATTAACAAACAAACCTTTCTTGTTCAATGAGGTGAACTCTTTCAATCAAGAGGTTGCAATAACCCTCAATCATGACAAGCACATCCAGCATGTTCTGCTCCTTGATCACATGCTCAACCTGCAAACAATCAGAACAAATTCTCCTATCAATACAAAGTCAATGAGAAAAAAATATGTGATGAATTAGTCAAAAGAAATTCGATCTTACTCGAAGAAGAGCTCGGTCATGGTGACCGAGCTGGAGGAGCTGGAGCACATCGGAGCGGGATTGGCTAAACTTGACCTGACGCTGGGTTTTGAGGACGGCGACACGGGAGAGAGCAAGAGTGAGGAGTGGTTTGAACTTTGGGGTCTTTTGGCTCCTTCCAAGCAAAGCGTTGAGCTTTCTTCCCATGTTGCTCTCTTACAAACACAACACAACAAAGGAGCCCTGGGTCGATTGCTCCTTTACGAAATGACGACGATGAAGATGACTGTGCGACCTTTTAAGAGTATTACAGATACAGATTCTCTGTTTCTTGCGAGTTTCGTTTTATACGTCGTGTGGACTAATTTGCTTAAGAGCTCAGTCTGTTTCTAGACGCATGATATATTTTATTATTTATACAGATACATGCAGACGAGGGTGCAATTTAAACGCGGCTCAAATTAGTCTTACTTGGAAAGTTTCTGCGAACATAGGCAGGAAAGCACCAGTTGGTCACACGTACTTCGGACACGTGAGACACAGTCGACATGGTGGGCCCTGCCGTGGTTTTTTTTTTCCCTTCTGTTTTTGAGCTTTTGTCAACTTGATTATTTACACATCAGATAATCAAATTTGTGAAAAGATTTGTCACACAAAAAGTTTATGAAAATATTAAGACAAAGGAAAAGTGAATTGGTAACCAAAAAAAAGGGAAAAATGAATTTTATGGAAAGCAAATGGCTTGTTTTAGAGTAAAGAATTAAAAATATAAAGAGTGAGAATTTAAGATTTAACATCTCAATGATATATTAAGTCATGTTCTGATAATAAAAAAAAGTCAATATTTTTTTAAAAAATGATCAAAAGATTTCACTTTTATTCCTATGGTGACTGAAACTCATGACCTCGACTTTTTTCTCTCATCACTAAAGTAGGTAATAAAGAATGGGAACTTTTTGTAGTGTTGAATTCATTTTTCAAGTAACCATTCTACAAGTACTGTTGAACTTGTATCATTCAAGACCTCTAACCATATTTTACAAGTAAAAGAGTTATAGATACTCATCCAAAGACTTTCAAATTCATTTCTTCTTTTGCTCACTCCGAAGTACAACATCCCAATAAAGAATCCAAGAGCGAAATATTGGCATTGTGAAGAAAAATGAAAAATGTTGAAAGGAAACGGAAGGAAAACTTTTGCCTTAACTCCAATACATGACAAGTTGTTGTTTTTTTTATGAGAAATGACAAGTTGTTTTCGGTGTGGGCTTTTGAGTTTTGAGTGTGGACTTGGTGACTTCCTTCGGACTTCGGTGGAGAAGTTTCTTGACTTTCTCTGCATACGAGATCCGCAAGAAACCTACATAATGGACCTCTTCAATGTTCAGTTTGACAACAGATGACACAAAACCGCCTTATTAGTAAACAATGTGGCCCAACTCTGTGACATTTAACACCGCCTTGATTAAAGAATCCAAGAGCGAAATATTGGCATTGTCAGAAGAAAAATGAAAAATGTTAAAAGGAAACGGAAGAAAAACTTTTGCCTTAACTCCAATACATGACAAGTTTTTTTATTTTTTTATTATGAGAAATGACAAGTTGTTTCGGTGTGGGCTTTTGAGTTTTGAGTGTGGCTTGGTGACTTCCTTCGGTGGAAAAGTTACTTGACTCTCTGTGCATACCAGATCCGCAAGAAACCCACATAATGGATCTCTTCAATGTTCAGTTTGACAACAGATGACTAACCACCTTATTAGTAAATAATCTGGCCCAACTCTTTGACATTTACCACCACCTTGATTAAAAGTGTTTGGCTGCATGTTAACGTCGGATTATGCTATTAATAACACCACTAGTGTCGTTGCTTTCTACCACTTTCTCCCTTGCTTGACAAGTCCCATTAACTTAAATGTGTATTATAAATCATATCAATAGGACAACAATTGAATAGAAAGAATAAAGACGGGAAACATTTCTTTTTAACGAGAAATTATATATATATATTTTTATCACAATCCAATTTCCATGATACAAACCTGATATCTTTGACTGCTTGGTAAAAAAAAACTGCAGGGCTACGAGCTCCCAACGGTTTGAGTGCGAGGTTGAAACAAACCACCCTTTACCATTCACACAATTAGATGCCACATCAACGAGACACGAGCTTACAACCTCTTAAGTACGCTTTCATATTAAGCACGCAAAACTCAAATTCACCCATATTTGTCCAATTGCATCAGTAAGATATAACTACGGAACTTAAAATCACCATCTACCCATCAACATTTACATAGCCAACGAATTAGAGGTGGGAACAAATCAGTTAGATCAGATTCAACCCATAAGAATTTAAAATCAAACAGTGGTATAGGATAATATGAGCTCTGAAACCAAACTAAACTGCACTTGTCTGGTCCATTAATATGTCCAAAAGTAAGCATTGAACTTGCAAGTCGGTTAGCGTTCCAATATGTCAACCTATCGCACAAGCCACATTAAGGTTCATATCAGATTGTTTAATTTTGGTCGAATTCTGGTCTAGCAGCACTATAGCCACATTAAGGTTCATATCAGATTGTTTAATTTTGGTCGAATTCTGGTCTAGCAGCACTATTGTTGGATACACAGATTTCAGCTCAAATAACATCAACAGAAATAATATTGAAACGAGTTGCCATACTCTTCTTTACAACCAATTCGATAAATACACATTTCAGCTCAAATTACATATGGTACATTAAACCTGTAAGCTAGAAAGAGTAAGCTCTTTCGGATCCTCTATACCCACTGGCAATATCTTTTAAAACATAGATCAAATAAGGCAAGAAGCCAAAACATTTAAGCTTCCAAAAAAGCCGGAATAACATTAATTGGCTACCATTGGGGTAAATGAAAACCAGAAAGGACATTAATCGTAGCAAAGCGCAATTAGGCAGAGCAAAAAACCAACCCATAACTAATAAGCTATAAAATAGTTCTAAATTATTATTCTCTACAAATAATAAAGATAGAAGCCGAAACCACAGCCCTATCTTAACGCACTAATTTGAACCCTAGGAAGTAACAGAAAATCAATTAATCGGGTGCAGCAAACCCTGTATATACACATATGTAGTATTCCATAGGGAACGAGCCGGCACTAAAACTACAAATATGATTTAGCTAGCACCACTGATTTCTGACAACGAAAGAAAAGATTATGACCTTGCATTACCAAAAAATGCATCAACCAACAAACATAGAGAATTTTTATGAGATGACACAGTTGATCCCAAGAAACTACTTGTCCAAGTAAATAGTCCAATATTAGGAATTTAAAATTAAAGAAAACCAACCTAAGGATTCCCAAAGTTCAGCCAAAAGCACACCAAATGTATATTAAGGCATCTTTCTCCCAAGAAACAATTTAAACATATCGATATATTTCTGAACTTATTGAATACCAAATAAAACCTACCTCGTCTACCTCCTTTAAATAGCTTTTAGAAAGTGTTGGACACAAACTCATGAAATCAAATAAAGTTAACTCATGCCCACAGACTACATTAACAATGTGATAAAAATTTGTCAAATTCGATCTATATATTAATTTATTTTCCAATATATTTCCCTCTATTTATTAAACACGAACTATTTTTTAAGATGATGCAGAGAGTAAAAAAAAATTGAATTAACACATAAAAAATCCTAAGAAGTACCAACATGGATAGGAAACTATTTTGAATAATACTTACAAGTGCAGCAAGAGCATGGAGGCAGTACCCTAAAAACACAAACAAGAATATCAATACTTTAGAAACCCTAAATGAAATACACAGCCCAATGGCTCGAACTTGATCCAGAGAGGAAGTAAATTCATAAGATGAGCTACTTACTCAAGACTTTCTTCTAGATGAAGCAGCCACATGCCTCCTGTGCAAGTGCCTCCAGAATGACCATGGATCAGATGCAATGCAATCTCATTAGATATGCACATTTGTATGGGTAACATATAAAAAACAGTAACATAGACGTAACATATGAAGATCATAGACAGAGGCAAAGACTAACAGAACATAAATGTCAGGACAATTGATGCATGTTTCAGAAACACCAATGCATATTTTAAAATGTGGATACACAAATAAAAAAAATTCAGTTAGCAAGTACATTTGTATGTTCACAAACATCTCTCACAATCTCACAAGCAAACCAAAAGCACAAGTTAAACCAGAAGCTCTTATCTAGGAACAGAAACACAAAACATGCAACATAATAACAACTACTTCCAAGTCCCTCACAAAAGTCTCCTAAGAACAAACTAAGGTACCTTCTCCTGGGTTCCTTTTTAAGCATCTAAGCACTGGAGGGTTGCCTCAAAGCAATGGCAGATATCCTGAATGAAAAACTAAATTAGAATCCCCAGAGCGAATAGCTAAAATGAAGTTAGACAAAAAAATACTAAATGAAAACAGAAGTGTGCTTAGCAAACCTTCAACTAAACACAGCATAAATTCTATATTAACAACTGTAACTTGACAAATCAGATACCAAGTAAAAATACAAGACTAAAGGGAAGAAATGAAGTAAAAAGAAGAGCTTCAAGTATTTTGTTTCTAAGCTCATGAAGATATATATATATATATATAAGTATATATTTATCTTCTATGGTAAGACAAACTGAATTGCAAAAACCATGTTCAAAGTACACATTAGTCATGATGGAAAGTCATAATAGATGTAATTAATTTTCAGAAGTGGCGAATCATGAATGATTACAAGGGGAAAACGCCTTTGGCTAGTTGTCTTACAATAGAAACAGTACACTCCACTGAAAGAACCAGCCAGTAATGAGTACTCCAGAACAAATATCCCCCTTTTGACTTCAACCATGCCAAACTGTGTCAAAAGCTCTCAGGCCATCACAGAGAAGAGAGATAAGGCCCAATGATTAGAAACTGAATATGAATTAGGTCAAAATGTACAAACATCTAGCGGAACAAGATTTCTCGAGTCAGAAAATCAGCAACACGGTTCACTTGCCAGTGATGAATGGATGATTCAAACCTTGGGATACTGTCAACCTCTTGTCTGGATCCAGCACAAACATTTTATCTAAAAGATCTTTAAAATCAGCTAATATCTTTGGATCTGGATCCTCACCAGGAGAACCTGCGATCATGGATCCAATATCTTTCGGCTTTATATTGAGAATCACGCGTTTAATAATCTGCATAACAAGAATTGAAAACCTAAAACAACATGATACAGAAAAACGAACTGGAATCTCCTTAACAACTAAACTGAAGATATCACACTAGACAAGAAATATATAGAAACAAGAAGGAGAATAGATGCATACCTTTTTTGTAACAGGATCATCTTCTGTAGCATGGAAGTTCAGATCCTGATCAAAATTTTGATAGGTAAATGCTCCCTGTAAGCAGAAATCCCAGGAATATAGGATATTAGCAGTGAAAAAACTGTAAAGATATCAAAAAACAAAAGCATATAATCATACAGAAGAAACAATTAAAAATATTTGTTTCTTGCTTTACGACAAAAAAAACAAAATGATGCTTTATCAAGAAAATACTTGCCTTCCGAAGCATCTTCTTAGGGAAAGGGCCTTTCAGTTCCATGTGGAGACGTAGCATATCGTTGTTAGTAGCACCTGGAAAAAGAACTTTTCCTGTATATAGTTCGAACAAACAGCAACCAACAGACCAGATATCCAGTGGATGATCATAAGGCAAGCCAAGAACTGTAACACAAAAAATGAAAATCTATATCAAACTTTCAGATGTAACATACTAATCAATTCAACTTCATGCCCAACTAAAAAGAAAAGGATTAAAGACGCAAATAACAAAGATTATAGCTTGACAGAGACTTACTTATTTCGGGGGCACGATAAAATCTGCTCACTAGGTACGGTGTAACTTCGTTCTTGCCAGCAAACATGGCATTACCAAAATCACAAAGCTTCAGAACATTTTTTGCTTCATTTACCTGGATACAGATTTTGATGAGAAACATAGAAAACTTAAAATCAATCTGATCATGAAAAGATCGCAACGAATAGCAATAACATACCAGCATGTTATCTGGCTTTATATCGCAATGAAGAACGCCACAGTTTTTGAGATGCTTCAATGCAATTAAAAGCTGCTTGGCATATATTCTCACGGCAGTTAGCTTCAGACCAATATTGCGTCCAAACTTCTTTAAAAGCTCACGGAGATTCATATGCAGAGATTCAAAAACTAAACAAAGATGATTTCGATACTTGAAACTTGATAGAAAACGAACACAATAGCGCTTATTGTCTGGATCTTGACCTACTAGTTTCTTCAATATGGCCAATTCAGTCATACCAGCCTTGTACCTACATCACATTTAAGCAGTGATGAGTCTAAGAACAAGAAGGCCAAATAATGGATATCCATACAGAGAATAATCAAAACTAGCACAATCAAAAGTAGCATGATAAGCACTTACATAGTATCATTGCTACGAATTATCTTGATTGCCACTTCTTCTGGTTCACCATTTCCAACTTTAAGGTTCTTGGCACGAACAACAGTTGAAAAGACGCCTTTCCCATGAGCAGCGGTAATTTCATATCGCCCATCAAGTAATTCACCAAACCGGTAGCCTTCAAGTAATAAATAAATATTAGATAAGTAACTTTGCATATGAGTTTACTATAGGTAACAACTAATAGGCTAAAAAGGGTGAGAATAGACTTTAGCAAGTAACCACCCAACAAAAAATGTAAAACACAACTGGGAAAGTTCAATAATATAGAGGGGTCAAATACTTACTATAGTACCCTTCTGCATCATCCCAGTTGTCACGGAGACCACTCCTTTCAATTCGTACAACATCTCCTTTATCCTGCATAGGAAAGACACAAATACCTCAGTCTAGCTGTACACTCATGACTAGCCATGATTCTTCATTTTAGTGTTGCGCACACAAACTTTCAAACCATTAATTCTATTATATACTAGTTAGAGTACATAATATACAAAAGCACAAAATGCAAGCTACAAAGTTCCGCTGAAATTAAAATAGATATATGTACAAAAATAATTTGAAATTCACAGAAGTAAATAACAATACCGCTTCAAATAAATAATCTATCTACTTAAGTCACTATATGCATACCATAAAACAAGAATGAAAGGTGCACTACATAGATAACTACAGGATGCATAAAGATGAACCTCACCAATTTTCGAACTCCAGTAGGGGTCTCGCCAAAGATATCATCGCATAAAATGCCATCAGCTCTTTCCTTTTTGGGGTCTGAGCCACCAGATAATTCACTCTGCATAAATTGGACTATAAAAGTAAAATTCCCATAACTTGATCAAATCCCAGAAGGTACAAGCCAAGTTTCTGCATACACGAAAGTGTGAGTACTATGAATCATAGAAAGAGAGGACGCACCTTCGGAGTACCCTCTCCAAGCCCCGGGGCACCATTCTGCTGAGCTGTAGTAGAAGATGCTTCAGAAATATACACTCCTCCAAAACTCCTGCCAACATCAACTTCTGCTCTGGATTTGGCAACCCCTGCTGATTGCTCCAGATGATCTGCAGAATCTTTAAATGGTCAGCACATTCTTTTATCATTAAAAAAACAAGCTGCAAAGAAGTAACATGCAGCAAACAGAATAGCATAAAAATCACAGTAGTATAAAACATACAATGCCACAAATGAAGGGCAGTTTGTTCAGAAGCAAGAACTTATCTGAACATAAATATGACTTTTAAGAAAAACTTAAATTTACCTTTATCCCGACCCTCTAAATGAGGAGGAGGCTGTAACTGTGACTCAATTTGTTGTTGCAACTGCAACTCAGTCTCTTGCTGTGACTGTGACTGCTGACTTTTATATTTTTCCAAGATTGCTTGCTTTCTTCTCCTACTTTCCTCCTTAATTCTGTGGAGATCTTCCTCCTCCTGATCAGCAACTTGCAAACTGACCATCATCTCTTCATCATCTTCTTGCTCATCTTCATTTCTACAGAAAGAATGGAATTTATGCATCAAGAAATGAACAAAGGAGGGGGGACGGGA